>MU158942.1:447258-555660 GCA_015888305.1 Antheraea pernyi
CTTACTTTGTCACGGATCCCATAATCAGAACCTACCCAAACTCTCATCAAAC
Source organism: Antheraea pernyi (assembly GCA_015888305.1). Taxonomy (NCBI): domain Eukaryota; kingdom Metazoa; phylum Arthropoda; class Insecta; order Lepidoptera; family Saturniidae; genus Antheraea; species Antheraea pernyi. The sequence continues at coordinate 447,311 of MU158942.1, forward strand.
TACCCTTGAAGTACATCCTTTCCAATAAAAAATGAATCATCGAAATCGATTAGCGTGATATTGAGTTATTCGTCTATTTGTCGTGTACATACTTAATGCAATTGAAATGGGACCACATGGGAAGCACCAGCTTTCAAATAAAAAAAGAATAATCAAAATCGGTTCACCCAGTCCAAAGTTATGAGGTAATGTAGGTAGTAGAGCCACGCCGAAGCTAATACTGCTTTCAGCATGAATGGGTCGGCTCGTCCGGGGTAGTACCACCCTGTCACAGAAAACCGACGTGAAGTAACAGTGCTTGCATTGTTGCGTTTCGTTCGGCCAGTGAGAGCGCCGGAGACCCACCTCCCCTCCCCTTGCCTGTCCCTTCCTGCCCCTCCAACACAGGCTGGCAACGCACTTGCTACTCCCCCGGTGTTGCAAGTGTCTATGGACGGTGGTGATCAGTTAACATCAGATGACCAAGCTGTTCGTTTGCCTACTATGATATTAAAAAAAAAAAAAAAAAAAACTTTTCTCTCGTACTTAAATCGCGTCGTCATTAAAAATACAATAACTTTTGATAGAGCGAACCGATTTTAATGAAATAGGGACTAGATGTTACTCGAAGATATTTATTTATAATATTCTTTAAGAGGTTTTATATTGAACCGAGTAGTTTCGCAGTGACCCGTATTCATAAAAACGGACAGACATTTCTATAATTGATTGAAATGTATTTTATTACCTGTTCCTAGACATCTGCAACATTTTTTTCACAGAAATCTAAAAAGTACAGTCGCGTTAGATTTACTTTTTTTTTTCGATCTGACTACGCTATTGACCAAGCAAGGTCTTAACAGCTTCACCGGACTACTAAGGCGAGCGCTTAAGGCACTCATAGATATAGATTTACATTTTTATTATATGTATCGGTTACTTATTGTAGCGGCACGCTGTGATGACCGTTTTGACGTTTGTCAGCTCATGAAGTTTCATATAAATTAAATAAATAGGTTCATTGAATAGTATTATAATGTAAAACGGAATTATAATTTATTTAGACGATGCTATGCTAAAAAGTTTGGAACTATGTTTTCTTTAAAAAATGAATAAAGTCAAGTAAGCGTGAATTACAATATTCAAATATCAAAATTCGTATATTGAAAATATTGACATCAATTTGGTTTTCACATCTATTGGCACTCCGAACAATAATTAGATAGATTTTTATACAGTTTATTAATTAATAAATTAAGTAGGCCGTGCAAGGGCAATACGGTCGGTCACGCATACCGGCATGACAGGATGAGAAATCACAAATCTCCGCGCAAAAAATACCGCTCAACGAGGCTAGAAAAAGTTTTTATTAAAAAAAAAACTTATCTCTACAATTCAATGTAGTACAATATATATTTTTTCATTATAAATAATTAATTACACATCATAATTGTTTTATTATTCATATCAACTTATGTAACGGAAACGAAAATCCTTGAATTTATTGGCTGTTTATTAGCGACGCCTTTGCCATGTTGAGTCGCGTAAAAACTTAATCGAAAAACAAATTCAAAGCGTCATGCTTGCGTTTTAATTGCTCAAACTATATTGTAATGTATGCATTACGTAAAAATAATTAGCAATTCATTTGAGGATTTTGACTTATATGTATATATGTACTGATATTTACATAAACTATGTACGTAATAAATCTAAAATTATACAAAATTGTAAAACCTCTTAATTATATATTCGAAATCACTATTAGAAATATGTTTTATTTTTAAGGTTGGACTGGATATTAAATATATTTATTTTATTTATGGCAACCAAGCACGTTGTAGATTTTTTTTTTTTATGTCATAGGTGGCAAACGAACAGGTGGGTCACCTGATGTTAAGTGATCACCACCGTCCATGGACACTAACAACACCAGAGGAGTCGCAAGTGCTTTGCCACACTTGGGGAGAAGGGTTAGGGGAGGGGGAGGGAGAGGAGAGAGGAGGGGAGGTGTGTCTCAGGGCGCTCTCACTGACCGAACGAAACATAACAATGCGTGCACTGTTACTTCACGTCGGTTTTCTACTTCGAACAACAATAACTAGATAAAGGGTCACGTACAAAATTGAAGCTAAAATCTGTCCGCGTAAATATATACTTATGTGTAGCTATTTGTTTACTAAGGGAGAAAAAAAGTTTTAAAACAGTTTTAAGTTCAACCTAATTACAACCATAACACCTAGTAATAAAGTCACAAATGTTCAAAATATTATCTAATACTTACGATAAAACGAGAAAGTAATGAATTACTCCCCTCACAAATGAAAAGACAACATAAGCAACATTTAGTGTGAATTCAACCTTAACACGTAATGAATTAAGTACGTTTTCCCGTTATTGTGCGTGTTTGTGCGTGACGAGGACAAACATTTGTAACACAGGTTTAACATCGGTAATTTTGTTCAAAATTTGATATTATTTGTTAGTTTAAAGCTTAAAATATAACTTATTCAACATGTACTTAGCGAAAGTAAGATACTCCGGCCGTTAAATTGCTTTTTCGGGTATTATTTTTCGCATCTTTTTCTTTTTCATCTTCACTGCGGCATGTGAAACGGGCTTACATTGGCTGTGTTTCAAACAAACAAAACAAAATAAGGGCACACATTTCAAGTGAGCTGTTATTTACCGAGACGTATTTTTCGCAACGACCCTTTATCTATAGACCAGGGTAGAAGCCTTTAAAAATAATAAAAAGTGAAAAAAAATAATAGTAGGATGAAACCCATTAGAAAAGGAGGGGAATATTATAAAAATGAAAGGAAAAATAATTTAAGGGCGATCTGAGGTCGGGAAGGGGCCCACCCCCTTGGTGAGTGAGTTTTTAAGGGTAAAAAACGTTTTTCTCGATTTCCGTCAAAACTAAAAGTCCTATCGAAAAAAGTCAAAAGGCAAAGTTGTAGGTAATAAAAAGATCTAAAACTTTTGTATTTACACTTTTTTCACATAACATCAAAAAGTATGTGAAAAATTCAAAAAACCAAGTTTTTTTTTTTTTTAACTTATACAAAAAAAATTTTTTTTTAACGAAATTTGGTGTAAACTTACCTTTTTATGTCCCAAATACGCTGTAATTTATTTGATTAAAAATATTTATTTTTTCACCTTATTTTGAATTAATATCGTAAAAGCACCCTAATTTTCAATCGAAAATTCACCCGTTGGGACGAATATGTATCCCAGTACCACGGAACAACAGTCGTTTGCAGAACAACGAACAAACGTTGGACAACACTCGCCCCTCTACCCGATATGCCACAAATACAAATAATATACAATCTAAATTTGATATTTTTCATTGTTCTTTAGCCTTAATAAAATATCAATTGGAAAAAAATTGTACTTAAATTTTTTAGCTGCATTTTTATATATTTCGTTTGAATATTTATACTTCATTTACATTTTTGAGATCTCTTATATCGTGCACGTTCGTTTCACATCTAGTAGGTTACATTAATAGCAACTTTACCGTACCAGTGTTAACAGAATCAAAATCTTTTGTATCCAGTTTTGTGAAATAAAAAAAATAAAAAAATACTACAGTTCAGACCAACGACACCGGAAAAGATAATAATATATTAACATAAACGTCAGTACTGTTAAAACATATCTTATTAATCATTTCCTTTAAATCTACATATATATTCAATTTCCGAATAATCTAAATCGATAACAGGAATAAACAAATCGGCATTACGTTAGAGTGACCCTTGCTAATTTTGGATTTCGAAAAAAAAGTTAAGAGTGACGTAAGACTTTAAACATTTACGAAATAATCGTACTGTATACTCAGGTGATGGATGAACTTCAGACCCTCATTGGGAGTCAATATTAGCTTCATATTAGCGGTAAATGACGTCTACAAAGCTGTAGATATACCTTGAAAACGCTCGTACCTACTCGTTAAACGACATAAAAATCACACGAATCTGTGAATAATAACATAATCATACCATTTTACGAGTTAAAATACATAGCTATTTAATTAATTCAACAGTTAGTCTGTTGTTTTTACGAACGTAGAGTTTTTTTTTGTGTTTTGTGTTCACGCACATAACCTAAAGTCGCGTCCGCAACCGGTTCAATTATTTTCTATTTTACGACCTTTGCCTGTCAATATTTAAAAAAATAATAATTTAAAAAACGAACACTTTCCTTTTCGCCTCTGTGTACACTTTCGCTCTGTCGCACGACACATACTATACCGCGATTACAACAAATACATTACTAATGATTGATTACAGGAACTCACTTTTTATGAATCGAGGTGCCGCGTCCGCTCACAACTAGGAAATCTAGATAACGACTGATATAAAGAGCCGTCTCGATTTTTTGCTCGCCGCGAATTTTAATCGCGAAAAACAACCGTCCCTCACGGTTTCTGGTGAACGACTGACGGGCTCGCTCGATCCGCGATACACCAATGACAATGAGAACGCGCTGACCGTTGACCAATGAGATTCATTATTCGAACGCTGATTTATTCGACGCGACAAACATAGAATTGCGTGTGCCGAATAATAAACGACCAAGTAAATATACGTTTCGACTGACATTCCAAGCGCAAATAAAAGTTTGTCGACACACCGTTCCGTTCCTCGTGCTTCGGTAATGAACCGGACCGTTATCGTCCCAAGATTTTGGACTTTTTTTAATAAAGGTCACGTACGTTATGACAATTTTTGTTGTTATTTTTTTTTACAAAAGACTGCGGTCATGATGTCATTCAGCCATTGATATTACCATTTAAATCTGTTGATAATTATTATTCATGCGAATACTTCAATGCATACGTTGTTGAATTTTGTCAATAATTAAAAAGTACTAATAGTAATTTACACTTTATAATATTTTATAATGAGTGCAAATGAGAAGCTATGCTATTTGATTGTTTAAAAGCGTATTTACATATTTTAACTGTTTTGTACAGAGTCCGAAGTTCGAACGACGAAATTAAATATCTGTTAAATACGAGTTTGAATAAACAATCTACACAACTTGTATAAAACAACATTGGAATTGTTTATATCATACTAGCAGCTGCCTCCGACTTCGTCTGTTTGTATCTTCATTTAAACGACTATATAATATACCAGGTGAAAGTTTAAGCACTCGCAATATTCTACGATATGACACTTCATGGTCACATTTAACATATAAAATAATATCAAAACAAATACTAATAACCCAAGTTAAAATTTGTTCAAAGACTTTCAAAAGTATAAACACAATCTGGGACCGGTGTCGAAAGCTACAATGGGCGACCCTGAGATAATAACTTTGGATAATAAAACGGACAATAAACCCTTCTGTTGCACTGACACTGTCCTTTAACATAGACACATAGAAGATTTTGTATAATTTTTGTATTTTTCTAGATAATTAGGTCAAATATTAAGCACCTATTTTTTTATTGATTTAGAACCGAGAATCGAGTGCAGGGTATCCTCGATAAATATTACTATTGTCTAAATATTCAGGCTGTATTTTTTTTATATGAAAAACTAAACAAATCTTTTTTACTTTGTAACTGAAATGCTAAATACCATTATTCATATATCGAGCACAAAAAACGGATTTTCAAAAAACTATACGTGAATGGGAAACAAACAAACAATTATTCGTATTTATAGTATTACTAACCTCTGCCCGCGACTTCATTCGCGTGGAATAGTTACTTTGGTTTAACGCTACCACGCAGCGGAAGCTCTTAAGAGGAAAAGAGTCCCGATTTTGAAATATTCTTCATTGGTGATCCGCTCCTATTGCTTATTACCTCTTTATAATATTAGTATAGAAGTATGATTAGAGGGCCCGGCAGTAGTTATCCTATCTTGATAATATAAAAAATCCTAAAATTTAACCGCAGCTCCACCTACCGGTTGGCATTGTGAATCTAAACCAGAGATTCCGAGACTTTTTTCACATAGACCGCTTTCAAAATGTAGCTGGTTCCGGTGCATCCCTTACAACCACATTTCTACTATACTCCCATAAACCCGAACAAAAAATGTGAAGGCATTAGACCTAACTATGGAAATCTGTTATACTGAATATGGAATATGCAAGACTTTACAAGTAATATTCGCTGAGCTTCTTAAAATATTATTTGCCTACAACGAAAGGGGAAGTCGAGCCAACATTATTCTTCTTCACTATCTATAGCAGATAAATTTCCATGGACCCCGCTTACGAATCGAGAACCCCCCATTTTGTAACGCCAGCGTAGACCCCCATCGAGTCACCCGTGAACCCCCGGGGTCCTCCTGGACCACTTTGGGAACTGAGGATGTAAACAATTCTTCAATCCATCTGAACACTCACAAAAAATTTCACCAGAATCTGTCCATCTATTTATCTGTCAGTCACATACACACGGACATAACAATTTTCAGTTTAAACACGACCGAGTTGTATTACTAGTTAAACTTGTTGATTACTTAACAACCTTGAGTTAAGTAACGATATTACTACGTTTTAATTAAAGTTACCGCATTTACAGACATCATTAAAATTTATAATAATTATGACGGTATTGTTAACTAAGCGATGACGATTTATATCCAGTTTCTGATGGCCCTAGGTTATACTAACAATAGTTATTGACGCAATAAACTTATACATAACATAAACGACATTTAACTGTCAATGCGTTTCTGAATACACAACGAGCCAATAATTATGAAACCGGTGTTTTGGCGGGATCCTAGCCTGTCATGTAGTTGTATAGACCTTTATAGTTTATTCATCATTTTGTGTTATTTTTGACTGAATACTTTGTAACATTGGTGGTAGAGCCACGCTGAAGCTATTACTGGTTTCAGCATGAATGGATCGGTTCGCCCGGGGTAGTATCACCCTCTCGCAGAAATCCGATGTGGAGTAACAGTGCTTGCGTTTGTTGCGTTTCGTTCGGTCAGTGAGAGCGCCGGATAACCCACCTGCCCTTCCCCTCACCCCCTCCCCCAAACGTAGGGTGGCAACGCACACCCTTCTGGTGTTGCAATCGTTTATGTGGTGGTGATCACTTAACATCACGTGGCACACTTGTTCGTCTGCCTCATATGATAAATATAAAAAAAATAAAAAAACCATACTGTGGTTATAGTGCACAAGTGAAATGTTTGAGAAATTATACCTCGAAGCATCTCAGATGCCACAAAAACTCCTTGGAAAGTTCTGACAAGACAGCCGCCATCTTGTTATAGAACATTGAAAGATCACAACTCTTGTAATCGCTAATTGATTAATGTAGCTTGTAAGGTTTGTAGAAGGCTCGATCCACTTCTACAAACCTTCAATAATATCATTAATCAATGAGCTACCTCCTCGACAAAAAAAAAATGTAGACGTGGTCTACACAGATTTCAGTAAAGCTTTCGATAAAGTCAAGAACAATATTTCTATCGAAAAATTAGCTTCAATCGGCATTGCAGGGAACCTATTAAAGTGGTGTACATCTTTCTATTCTAATCGTACTGTTTAGGTCGTGGTTAAAGGATATAAATTCACAACCATTCGAAACAATGTCAGGAGTGCCGCAGGGTTCCAATCTGGGACCTATACTATTCAATATTTTCATTAACGACATCTGTTAGTACTTCGTAATACGAAATGTTACCTCTTTGCCGAAGACCTATAAATGCTTCGACAGATTAAGTGCCCTAATTATGTATTGTTAATACAAAGTGACTTAAATAATTATAATTTCACCCGCAATAAAAGAACTTTTAGTCGCGAGTAGTTTCGTTCGTTTTCACATCCGATATACATGTAAGCGTTTGCGAATCATACAATTTCAATTGTATGACTCACAAACGAATATATGTATGAATAGCTTAGCTAGGTTACATCCGCGGTATCGACAACAGCCCACACCGAGGTGTGCCGTGCACCATTGAGCTAGTTGTCAGAATAAAATCGGTTGGGTGCCTTAAACGCTCGCCTTAGTTGTCCGCCGAAGCTGTAAAAGTCTTGCAAGGCCAATAGCATAGTCAGTTTGAGAAAAAAAAAAACTTTTAGCCGCCAGTTTTTTATAAAATCTAATATCTCGACAACACCGATTCCGACAACAATATTTGTGTTTGGCATTTTGATAGATTCTAAATTGCGTTTCAATATACATATAGATAGCATTGTTAATAGTAATCTATATATTAATACGTGAAGCCCAAACTTTGTATCCCTTTTTGAGAGAAATGCGCGAACGGATGAACGTGAAACTTGGCATAGTTAAAGTTTATATGGAGGAGAAGTGCAGAAAGCTATTTATTTTATATAAAATGCTTTAGAAGTACATTAAATTAATTAAAATATGCATTACTCACACTACTGCTTCAATTTTACACAACATATACACACATGTAAACAAAAAAGACATTTTGACATCTGTCAATAAAGGGCTTCAAAAAAGGTTGTGAAGGAGGTTGCAATGCTCGACTGTATGTATTATTTTACTCTTACGTTCCAATTACCCTTTTTCAATCTACATTCAACTTTAAAAAATCAATGAACTATGGTCGAATGTCGACCACTGGGCGCCCACTAGTTAACAATTAATGTAATATTTGGTGTGGTTGAATGATTGGAAATGTATTTTAATACTTGCAAATTTTTTATTTCTACAAATAACTAAAAAGTATGGATTTACATTCTTATTATATGTAGATAAAAAGAAAATTAGAATGTTAATTTTTTTTTTTTTAAATTTTTTAATTTGATTATTTGTTCTGGCATATAATAAGTCGTAAACACCTATAATTAAGATGCACTTGTATACAGTCCCTGGCCATATTATTAGACGCACCATAAGATCTTATATAAAACGTTACTTATCAGGTGATACTGTACAGATGTATTGTTTTTATGAGATACAATGTATATTTACTATATTATTAATAACGTAATATGAGATACAATGTATATTTACTATATTATTAATAGCGTAAGTATCTGTAAAACTAATAAAACATCGTCATTATGGAAAAAATATGTATTTATTAACTCTCGAACAAAAATGAAGAAAATGTAATGAAAACTTAATATTTTGTTGAGAGCTATGAGAGCTTTAATTCTGCGCGGCATGCCATCAATGCAAGACTGTACTGTGTTCTGCATTTGAGGATGATGATTTCAAACATGAATAATATTTTCTAGGAGCTGAGTTTTGTTTGTAATCACCACTTTAGTCACTTCTCTGTTCATGGATAAATTCATTCAAATTTCAATTCAATTCAATTTCAATTCAAATTCATCTCTAGAATAAAAGTTCATTATATAAATACTAATCAACTTTTAAATATAACACAACTGTTTATAAACTTCGTCGAAAACAATTATTTAAAACAAAAAACAACGGTGCGTCTAATAATGTGGCCAGGGACTATACAGTCTATTCTTCAAAGATGCATGTTATAGAAACTATCCTTGTATAAATCTTGTTGGTGCTTGAAATAAATAAATAAATCTACTCGACAATGGCAGTGATAATGTAAACTTTGGCGAGGACTGTGATTATAGGTCACAGGTATGACGTTAAAATAGAACGAAAGTCTAGATCGTTGAATTAACAAAGGCCAAAGCTGTCTATTAGAAGGGGGCCGAAAGTAGATCGCCATGGCTTTGGAGGTTGGACAATTCGATTTGCACTATCTGTGTCACGTAATGTCGACCGACATGTTTATATATGATTTAATTATTGATTTTTTTTTCATTCTTATGCCTTTGAAATTCTGATTGGAAACTTTTTTGTGTCACAATGCAGTAGTCGGTGTAAACACTGTGTCGGATAGTGTTGTAAACATCGGTTCTCATCCGACCACCGAAGATACGCAACGTCGGGCGCTGCACTTAGGTACAGTACGGGTACCAGTAACCGCCTGGGAACATCGTGTCACATGGTAATTTTATTGTATTTTTTAAATGAAAATGATTCCCTGTCATCATTTACATATAAGAACCCAAGACACACAGTCTCGAATAAAAGTAGCGCTCAGACCCGTCCCGCAAAAAAATCAAAATCAAAATATCCTTTATTCAATTTAGGCCCTGAGGAGGCGCTTATGAAAGTCAATGCTCCCACCGCTCCGAGAAGAACCGGCAAGAAACTCGATCAGGTTTATTTCTTCATGTTATATATTTTTACAAAACATAAATATTTACATTCGTTATTAGTGGATGCACAGAGAGGAGCGTCATTTCCAGACGTCACAATCGATCACATATTCAAAAACTCCCCAATATACACATACGTGGTTGTACTTATGCGATAAACTTATGATTTTCCAAATTCAACCTTACCTGAATGAATTGTTTTTACAAAGACGCAAGCGAAGCGAGACTAATTGAAATGACTGCATAATCCGAAATTATGAACTCATTTTAGTATGCCGGCTGTGAGACGTTAAGTGTGTGTGTTTTTTTTTCGAACTGACTCTTTTTTTGTAAGACGAAGCCCTGCCCAGATAAATAGTCACAGTGCCTACAGATTATTATTGGTTTCCTTGGCCCGACTGGCTGACTAACTTATTTTCAGTGGTATAAAAAACCTCCCCTCCCTTCCACTTTCTCCTTCCCCTTCCCTTCCTTCCCCCTCAACACAGGCTGGCAACGCATTTGTAACTCCCCTCGTGTTGCAAGTGTCCATGGACGGTGGTGATCACTTATATCAGGTGACCCACCTGCTCGTTTGCCTCCTATGATATAAAAAAAAAGACTGGAAATCTTTAAAAAAAAGACATGTTATAGGTATGAACGAATTAATCGTTGGATTAATTTTAATTAATTAATTGGATTTAGCTCATTTCAAGACAAACGTACAGATGGGTCACCAGATGTTAAGTGATCACCGCCATCCATAGACACTAACACCAGGGGAGTCGCAAGTGCGTTGCCAGACTGTTTGTGGGAAGGGGGGAGATGAGAGGGGAGGGAAGGTGCTCCTCCGGCGCTGTCACTGACCGAACGAAAAGCAACAACGCAAGCAATGTTACTTCACGTCGGTGTTTCTGTGGGTCGGGTGGTACTACCGCGAGCGAGCCGACCCTTCATGCTGAAACCAGTAACAGCTTCAGTGTGCCCCTACCACCTACACATTATGACCTACTCATTATCCAATCGACACTTTATATCACTCGCTATAGGAACCATTATACTGATATATTATATGCATTTAGCGAAAGATAACACGTATTTTCGGAGTAACCCCGGACCTCCTCACCTCGTCATAACTCACCGTATGATCGGCGCATGACTCTGAACACCTCGGCTACGATAACCCCACACCAATATCGCAACGCAAATCCGGTTGCGTAGATATATATATATGACTACTAGCTTCTGCCCGCGACATCTCTGTGAGGAATAGTTACTTTGGGGTAAGCGTCGCGCGATACAGTTACACAAAATCTTACATCACTGCGACAACATTACACATATCACCTCCACACACGTGCACGCATACACGCTTACACATGCAGGTGGAAGGGTTTTATTTTTTTCCCTTATCAAACTGAAATAGTTTAGAATATTATCCGATACGAAATATATATAAGGGTTGTTGAGGTATGTATTCTTGGTACACATATATGTTTCAACAACTCATGAATGTATGAATACAATGTATGAATAGTTAGATTAGCTTAGATTAGATTAGCTCAGATAGGTCGCGAATTTCATGTATCCGGCAACAGCCAAAGCCGAGGTGTGCCGCGCACCCTTGAGCTAGTTGTCAAAGTAAAATCGGCTGAGTGCCTTAAGCGCTCGCCTTAGTAGTCCGGTGAAGCTGTTAAGACCTGGCTTGGTCAATAGCGTAGTCAGTTCGAAAAAAAAAAGCAGCGGAAGCTCTTAAAAGAACCATAAAATAAACTAAGAGTTGAAAAACAAATTCAAAACTTTTTTCCTTTTGAGAGCTCCCGCTGCTTCTTAGTTAGCCCAAAAGTAACTATTCCACGCGGACGAAGTCGCGGGCAGAAGATAGTTTTTAATATAAAATTCTATGCTACAATACAGTAGCATTTGATTTGGCACTGCGTCGCATAGTACAGTGAGTCAACACGCAACGACAGCAGTGAGGCTGACTGTACAATTCTGAAAAGTGTGTTAAGCTGGTGTGAACACTTAAATATTACAATATAATCTATACTAATACTAGCGGACCTGGCGGACGTTGTTCTGCATTGATAATAAAAAAAGTCAACCGCAACGCCACCTACCGGGTCCAATTGTGAATCTAAACCATTCTCGGATCGTTCTGTGACATACACACGCACAGAAGAAATTTATATATAAAGAGGTACAGTTTGTGATGTTGTATTTTTTTGTGACCTAAATATAAAAGCCAGACATATGCTGTCGCAGACTTTTTTCTAGGCATTATCAAGCTCTACGACTTTTATCTGGAACTCTAATCGTATATCTCTCATCGTTAAGGCAGCGTTCGTAAGAAACGTTTTCGTTCGATCGTTTTTTCTCCGACTTGCTTTGCAAATCCGACTAAACCAAAAAAAGTCTTTTCATTTTTCGGGTTAATATATAGCCTGTGGCACTCACAAATAACGAGGTTTTCTATTGGTAAAATAATTTTCAAAATCGGTTGAAATCCAGATATTACCCTCTACAACGTCACAAACTTTACCTCTTTATAATATTAGTATAAATAAAGTTATTATTAAAATTTGAACTTATAAGAACTATAAATTCGGAGATGTGTTTTCTTGCCATTGATAAACATAAGCTTATGCTTGTGTTTTTGCCATAAAATATATTATGAGATGGACAAACTCACGGGTATCAGCTAGTCTACACTAATATTATAAAGAGGTAAAGTTTGTGACGTTGTAAGGTGTAATCTCAGGAACTACTGGTCCGATTTGGAAAATTCTTTCAGTGTTATATAGCTCAATTATCAGGGAAGGTTATAGGCAAATATAATCACCCTAAGACCAATAGAAGTAGAGCACCGATGAATAGCGTTTCAAAATCGAGGTCATTTTCCTCTTGAGAGATTCCGCTACGTGTCAGCGTTAGCCCAAAGTAACTATTCCACGCGAACGGAGTCGCGGGCAGAGGCTAGTCACTTTTAAAAACAAAGAACACGCTGTAAACATGTACCTGTGTATCAAACTCTGAGGCAACTGATAGCGTGATTGGGAGATACTCGTATAGATAAGGGAGCATGTGGCATTATGGCATCATGCGTGTACAATATACTGATAATTCTTCACCCCGGCTGACCTCATGACCGCCTCCTGAATGTCATAGGAAAGACGAAAGATCTTACGAGGTCATTTCATTCGCCCTTCCGTACTGAATGTAAACTTTAACTATATTGTACAGTTTCCAAATTTAATCTATACATAAAAATTGTTGCGGGGCTTTTGGGTTGGAATAAGTAATAAAATACATTTCAATCATTTTTAGGAATATCTGTCTGTCTGTCTGTTTGTTTGTTTGAACATGCATCATTGTTTTTTTTTTTTATTATAGAAGGCAAACGAACAGACGGCTCATCTGATGTTAAGTGATCACCGCCGTCCATAGACACTAGCAACACCAGGAGAATCGCAAGTGCGTTGCCACCCTGTGTTTGGGGGAACGGGAAGGGGAGGGAGGAGAAGAGGTGGGCCTCCGGCGCTGTCACTGACCGAACGAAACTCAACAATGCAGGCACTGTTACTTCACGTCGGTGTTCTGTGTGTCGGGTGGTACTACCCCGTGCGAGTCGGCCCATTCATACTAAAACGAGTAATAGCTTCAGCGTAGCTCTACCACCTTCTGAATTGCCACTACCACTGCTGCAAACAGAACTGTGTGCATGATAAAACCTATTCAAGATAATCATAAAGCATATTTTCGGGTAGCATTTAGTCTTGGTTTCATTAAAATCGGTTCACTCTATCAATAGTTATTGTAATTTTAATGAGGACGCGACTTAAGTACGAGAGAACAGTAGATAAGTAAATGGACTTAACACATTCAGGTGACTTTATTAGTCACTGTGTTTTAAATAATATTACACGCGAACGAAGTCACGGGCACAGCTAATATTAAGTAATAGTATATATATAAAAGTAAGTTCGTTTGTCGACCTGTAGTCCGGTGAAACTGTTAAGACTTTGCGAGATCAATAGCATAGTCAGTTCGAAAACAAAAAAGTCTGTCGACTATTAACGTCTTAAATATGTAGTTTACTAGTTTACAGTAGATGGATTAAAGCACATGTTAACGTCTACGTCCGGTACCGTGACACACCCGAGAGGCGAGACTATAACGCCACCCGGGGAACCACTATTGACCTGCGATACCGCGCTATTGACTCTATCGGGGTGTTACTAATGACCTCGAACGCTATTGGTGGAAGTTATAGGCTGTTCATTAGTCATTCCGGTGTGAGACTACATTGGTGGCATATAAAGGGCAAGATGTCGCTGATCTGGACGCACTCCTATGTGGAAGTTATTGTAAGGCGAAGCTCTGGCCAAATAAATAGTGACAGTATCTACGAAGTATTTATTGCCATTCCTGACTGCATCGACCCTATAAGTGATTAGTGTAACACACATGTATATTTTAAAAAGCGTCAAGACATATAACAGCGTGACCGAAAGTATTGCGCTTGCTATTGCTTGCTTGCTTGCTCGCTCGCTTGCGTCATACTAGCGACGCGTAGTAAAGTGGCCTGTATACACCTAATATTGATATTTTGGATTGATATTGTGCAGCCCATCGTATGTACCATGAAGTAATAAATTGTATAAAAATGTATATAATTACTTTTGTACATATAATATTGATTTTTTGTACCTTATCATACGTTTGATTGATTAATATACTTTATAAAAATGTATATAATTATTTGCTCCAAATGCCAATAGATATGAAAACCTCATTAATGTTAATAATTTGAATAAACAAATTCTAAAATTTAAATATTGTCATTCACACTATAATTAATATGAATTAATTATATTAAATTCAAAAGAATTTATTCCATTGTTTTCAATTCTCTCGACAATCCTTATACCTGCTTTAACTTTTTTAAATGTAATCCTTATAATTCGGCGGCAATCAGTATTGAGCGGTATACAATAATGCCTTAATAAATATGATATATGTGTAGGTTTAATGTATCTGTTACAAACAGACGAGCTATTATGTCTTTGTGTATAAATTTGTTTATGTAATACGGACAAATAAACTGTCGTATTTCCTATGCAACTGGTTTTTGTGTTCAATATGTCTTATGTGATAAACGTTATACGGAACCATCACTGAAAATATAATGTGACTTTATGTAAACTCTGTAATTGTGTGGATGAATGTGCGGCATTAAGGCATGTATAATGTACTAGATGTAAGACTATAATTGTATTTTCTATATAAAAAAGTGTTTTAAACCAAGTCTTTAAGATCAATATATGTTTACATATTGTCAACTTCACTTCAGGACTGAATAAAAAAATCTATATACATATAATAAAAATGAAGTGTCTGTATGTAATATCAAAATAAAAAAAAATGATTGGGTATGAAAGTATACAAGCTTCAATAATTATAACTAAAAATAAATTATAACAAAAATTAATTTTTTAATTTTTTTGTCTGTCTGTCTGTTTGTTCCGGGTAATCTCCGTAGCCGCTGGGCCGATTTTGACAGGAATTTTACTGGCAAATAACTGAAATTACAGCGGGTTACTTAGGCTATTCTAAATTAGACTAGCTGTTAGCCGCGGCTCCGTCTACAATGCTATCTCCAAAACGGTGGGACCGATTTTCACAGGACTTTCACCGACAGCTAGCGGACATCATAACAATTTAGTTTATTTTAATTGAGACTAGCTTTTGACCGTACTTACGCACTCACTATCTCTTATTGGTTTTAAAGAGCATTTCTATAATTGAGGCATATAGAATCAAAGACAGCTAAGTGCCACAAGTTCTAAAAATGAACTGAGTATGGAGCCATCTATTGTACATGGCCTCACAATTTTATATTTCTTTAATACAATTTTTAATAATGCATGAGGAGCTGCGGGTGCAGCTAGTCTAATATATAAAAATCTCGTGTCAGGGTGTTAGTGTTTGAACTCCTCCGAAACGGTTGGACCAATTATTATAAAATTTTAAATATATATTTGGTAGGTATGAAAATAGGTCGTAAAGTATATTTTATACCTCTAGATAATCAGGGTGTCCGTATCCTGATTTTTTTTTTCAATTCTTATTTTGTTGTATTTTTTTACTGCCATCAAAAAATACACAACCCTTTCACCTTCATAACCCCCCCCCCCCCCCCCCCCATTTTTGTATGAACAAAATCAAAACTAATTCAAGGTCGGATGTTACTGAATGACAGATGGCGCTATGTCCGCCTCATCAAAATTTCTTCCACATATGTCCAATTGATTTCACAAAACCAACTAGGTATGTGTTTGAGCGAGTCCCTGAATTGTTTGATTTTACAATTGGAAACGGTGAGAGTCACTATATTCGGGTTCTGTTTTTAAGATTTATTAACCGATTTCACACAGAAGAAGTTGCGTGGGACAGCAAGTCTGTATATAGAAAATTAGCAGCCACTTTTGACTTTGCCTGCATTTGTATCTATATAATGACACTGTCTAGTTATCTTCATGTACTTCAAATGAGTTATGCAACACACACCAAGATAGCTCACTTACAACTGAATTTATTCAGTATATACTCTATATATACTATACAGTATATATTCTATATACATTATACAGTATATACTCTGTACATTTACATGTATTTTATATGGTTTATTTTTGTATGGGGTAGAGGCACGCTGAAGCTATTACTGGTTTCAGCATGAATGGGTCGGTTCGACCGGGGTAGTACCACCCTTCACACAGAAACATCCACGTGAAGTAATAGTGCTTGCATTGTTGTGTTTTGGTTGGTTAGTGAAAGCGCCGGAGACCCACCTTCTCTTCCCCCCTCGCCCCATACACAGGCTTACTTTAAACAAAAAATAATTTCGATTGTATTAAAAAATAATATCAGAACCCTGAAGAATACCTAAAGTATTTAAGAAGGCTTTAAAATTAATTAATACTTTGCAGAACAATTGAAGAGGTTTTAGTAAAAGAAACTCAATAAATATAAATCTATTAATAAATAATCATATCAGAACTCTGAAGACTAGTTCCAGCATTTTATAAAGCAATTTTAAAATCATATGATGCTTCAGTAAAAACAATACAAAAAGTAAATTCACGTAAATCTAAATACTTAATTTTTTTAAATGTCTTCAATATATCAAAATTGTCAAATTTGTTCAATTTTTCAATTTTGTCTTCCTAAAATAAAAAAAATAATTTTTACCAAGACATTAACATAATTTTAAGAAAAAAAAAAAACATTTTTTTATTCAATTCAAACAACAAATAAAGGTGTGGTAAAGAGGTAGCACTTGGTAATTATCACCTCTTTTAAACTTCGTTTTATGTTATATCTATATAAACTGTCACATAAAAACCGCTCTGGTCGAGATAAAAATTGTAGTCTCAAAAAATATATACTAATATACGAATTGGTTTGTAGTTCAAATATAAAATGTAACTTTTCAAACGTCCGAGTGATATTCCACAAATACAGAATTTTATAACCTGGAATTCGCAATAAAATACCGCTTTCCTAATTAGTATGCATTATACAAATAAAACATTACATATGCGCGATTATTAGACTGAAGAAATTTAAAATGTTAAATACATTAACGCTATTTCCAATTGACCGTATTTTTAATAACCGGCCGCAATCACTGACTAATCTAAAATCGCATAACATCGACTTATCCAATCACTTTCGGATTATCATGTAGACAACGATAACTTATCAATGATTTTAAAAGAATTGTTTCGGTTAAACGTAATTGAATCTGATTACTCACCGGTGTAGAAAGGTACGGTGAGCGGCGCGATTGGCTGATGTAATTAATCACTGATAATTGATAATAATGAACAATATTCTCAAAAGCAGACACCGACACTGAACAACGGACCGATGTCAGATGTCAACCGCATTCGATTTGACGACTGACGTTTCGCGCCGGCCATCTTTTTTTTGTCGTTCTGAAACAAAGTTGCAAGTTGTAATTTACAATGCGTAATCATAAGAAACATTTAAAAACTAGTGTTCTACAATCCTTCAACTAGATATTAAGTCTTACAGTGTTTTTTAAATCGTTTAATTATAATATTGAACACATAATAGAACACTATAAAATATTTATTTACGTAGTATGTACATATATCTATAGATATATATATATCTACAAACATACATTATCCTACACATCGCATAATTAGCACGGTTTCAAATTAATTAGGTAGAGCAAACGTTTAAGTATTTATGTTTATTTCATTAAAATAAAACAGGGAATAGTATTCCTTTTCTGGAAGAAAAATATTCCTTTCCTAGATGAAAGGTACCTTATATCCTTCCCTGTACCCCTAATCTGTACGCAAAATTCCTGACAATCAGCGTGAAAGCATAATAAACATACTAATTAGCCTGAAAAGAGAAACGAACTTTTTTTCTCTGACTACGCTATCGGCCTAGCAAAGCCTTTACAGCTTCACCGCACTGCTAAGGCGAGCGTTTAAGGCACTCAGCCGATTCCATTTTGACAACTAGCTCGAGGGGGCACGGCACACCTCGGCTTGGGCTGTTGTCTATACTACGAATCTGACCTAGGTAAACTATGCTAAGCTATTCATACATATATACGTTTGTGAGTCATATAATTAAAATTCTATGATTCACAAAAGTTTACATGGATTTCGGATCCAAACATGAACTAAACTTATCGATTCAGTTCGATATGGGAAAAAAGAAAGCCCTTCCGACATACATGTAATGTGTGCACATATGTAGGGTGGTCTGGTGTGTGTATAAGTTATGTAAGTGCGTTACTGTATCGCGCTAGTATCAATTGGAGGGCTCCACTCCGAGGGCCGAACCTAAGCTCGAGACTTTACCGGCAGGAAAAGGAACAAAACAGACGTATTTATACCTAGCTAATACTCGAACTTCTTTTGAGGCTTTTTATATGTACAAGGAAATAAGATACTTTGCTAACCAAATTTCTTTGTAAATAATGTCATCCATATACTTCCATTTATTTGCACGTGCGCACCACACCGTTTGCACCACGTCATAAATCGCGTAGTGGTTATAAAAAATTCTTAAAAGTTTTATTATCTTATATGATATACTAGTTTTACCCGCGTGGAATAGTTACTTTATTATATATACTTTATTACTTAGTTCCCCGATAAATGAGCTATCTAACAAAGTAAGAAATCGGACCATTAGTTCCTGAGACTAGCGCGTTCAAGCGAACAAACTCTTCAGCTTTATAATATTAGTATGGATGAAGATATCACCATATTTTTTTACATTAGGTCCAAGTGTCTAAGGATACAAAAACTCTGGCAATGTGTATGCACATGTTCACGTGATGCACATGAAAGAGTAACAAACAAACTCACATTCGCATTTGTAATATTAGTTAGCAATAACGTCGATAGTTCTAGAATTTACAAATTCATGCTACAATCCTAAGGAACGTAGCAACTATATAATGAAAGGATAAGGAACATTTAGTACAATAAAAGTAAAACGATATATCCAGTTAAATATCGTATATTAATTCATTTTGTTTGTTATTCGACTAGAAAATTTATTTTCTGTCGTCCTGGTCGTTGTGGTGGGGTTACAACTCCATGCTGGCGGAGAAGGTGCTTCTTCCAGTAGCAACGGCGGGTGAAGCAAGCGTGGCATACGTCACACTCGAACCTGAATATGGAGGCGAAAATGTTACAAACAATGGCAAACAGTGAATTTAAGATTTCGGTGACAAAAAACATCGAGATGATATAAGTAACAAATCCCGTACTAAACATATATCGATGAGTTAAAAAGATTAAACCCACGCCCGCGTAACCACAGATCACGCCGCCGTGGTCAAGGGATAAATTTCGCTCCCGCACACCAGACTAGGCCCCCCTCGGCAACTGCTCAAGCCTAGGTCTGTTCCCTCGGTGTGGAGCCCTTGAGTACGCTCGCGCGATAAAGTGACACAAAATCTTACATCACTGCGACTACATTACACATGTCACCTCCACACACGTGCACGCGTACACGCTTACACATGTAAGTGGAAGGGTTTTATCTTTTTTCCCTTATCAAACTGAAATAGTTTAGATAATTATCCGATACGAAATATATATAAGAGTTATTGAATTATGTATGCTTGGTACACATATATGTTTCAACAACTCATATATGTATGAATAGTTAGCTTAACTTAGGTTAGCTCACATAGGTCGCGAATTGCATGTATCAGACAACAGCCAAAGCCGAGATGTACCGCGCACCCTTGATCTAGTTGTCAAAATAAAATCGGTTGAATGTCTTAAGCGCTCGCCTTAGTAGTCCGGTGAAGCTGTTAAGACCTTGCTTGGTCAATGGCGTAGTCAGTTCGAAAAACAAAAAAAAAAAAAAGATTAAAACTTGGCCAGTCGTTCATAAAAATAAAACGACTAGACACAAATTCCATGTCTTCTTCTTAGACAATCTATGTGCATATGTAATTTTAAATTTTATAAAATTATTAGCGCGTTCTTTTACACTCTGTACTCTAGTCTCAACAGTGCTATATAAATGTCATATATTTTTTATACACGAAGATGTTTCTCCTTAATTCAATGCTTTATAGTTTTAGTACAACTGTCATCTGTTTCCGAACGGAAGTAAAAAGTTTTTAGCAGTGAAGTTGCATTCGCACGATGTCACTCAATAAAGTGGCTTTGCTTTATGGAATGTAGAGGTAAGCACAGAGTACGTTATATAAATAGAGGTCGCACTCGTTCTTTCCGATCAGCGCCTCTATAATATGACTTTCGAACTAATATGTGTTAGTTATAAATGTACATTTATAACTATGTATGTATGCATGCAGCGGTACTGCGTAAATCGTATATAAGTTTTTGGTCATTTTTATTTGTAATGAATATATTCATCGTAAGGCAAATCTTAATCCAAGTATGTAAATGCAGGAGTCAATGTTTATAAATAGATCCGGAGATAGATAAAATTGTTTGTGGGAGGTCAGAAAATTTAAGGGAGCACACTCTCGTAACAGGTACGGAAACAAAGTGAATGACAACAAATATTTCAATGTTGTCAATTTGAACTGTCAAAATTAATTGTCGTCCACCATCTTTTGTTATCAAACTTGCCAAAAAAATTATATAACAGTGCCGTCTAGAGAGTGGATTGATAACTAAAAATAGACAGCCTTTTCCATACAAATCCGATTGTGAGAAGTGAAAATAGCGTGGAGGTAAGGACATTATTATACTCTTTGGGTAAGGAGAAGCATCTCTGTGTACGAAAAAATGTTCGTCAAAATGTGTTAAATTAGTGTGGCGTTATAGTAGCAACAGGGTCCATTATTGTTCAATAATTTCAACAAGTTTTACATAAGTAACCACTCAAAAATCACTAAACGTCACACAAAACTATCACACTCCACATTTTCTTACAACAGTTATTTTATGTTATATGTACGAGATTATTTCAACTATCCATAACCTTTGCCTATGCTAGCGCCAATTTGGAGAGTCTTGGAACTATTATTTCGTAATTAGACACTTCTTCAACATGTCGGCCATATAAGATAGTACTCCTTACCTCTACCCACCATACTATATATACATAAAATAAATTTATTAACATATATAAAAATTGCATATTTAAAGTTATATAAAAATAGTATAAAATTGACAAATACAAAGGTCAACTTGCCAAGACGCATGTATTTTGCAACAATCTATAGGCGTAAAAGGGAAAACATTTCACGACGCTCACTCAAAGTCACGATACAGGAAACAAATATTAATTTTATTACATGCTGGTACAGTGTGTTCCCTCCTTCCTATGACATGGGGTCCGTGAAGAGACACTTACGCAGGCCGGCATGACAGCGGCGACCGGCGATGGATAATTTGTCTCTCGGTGGTTGCCATTGTTTTTGGATTGTACTATGCTTACCATCAGTCATAGTGCAGTACTACCTGTGCATTCGTCCGTGTGAAATTGGTCAAAAATATGTTACAACCGCGTGAGACGTGTGCCTTACTAGACTCCAAGAATAAATATACATAATTGAAAGTCATATATATGTATGTAATATGAATTATATCATCTTTTTGGTCAATTTGTCGGCTATATTGTTTTATTTACCGCGTTTGCTTCTACATAACTCAGTGATTATAGCAACGTATAAGAATTACTTAAGTATATCGACAATACGGGCATATTATATCTATATAATAAAATATTTATACATAGTCACTCTGCTATGCTACAATAAAAAAAATGCGACGCGAAACAGAAAAATAAATCAAATCAAAAATACTTTATTTAGTTTAGACCCTGATAAGGCGCTTATGAACGTCAAAACTACCACCGGTTCGGACAAACAACCCACTCATCGAGAAGAACTGGCAAGAAACTCGAACGGGAACAACTGGTTTAACTTTTATTATATTATATATCAAAAAAAATTCCCTACCGCGCCATAACTTTCACTGGTGCTAGATCCACACTGAAGCTATTACTGGTGTCAGAATGAATGTGTCGGCTCGTCCGAGGTACTACCACCCGACACACAGAAACACCCACCTCAACTAACAGTGCACGCATTGTTGCGTTTCGTTCGGTCAATGAGAGCGCCGGAGACCCACCTCCCCATCCCTCTCTTCTCCCCTCCGCGCTTCCCCTACCCCTTCCCCACAAACACAGGCTGGCGACGCACTTGCGACTCTCCTGGTGTGGCTAATGTCTATGGACAACGGTGATCACTTAACATAGGGTGATCCGCCTGTTCATTTGCCTCTTTTTTATATCATATAAAAAAAACACATAGTTGAAGGTACCTTTTAATATCATTATGTGAGTCAACATGCCGGTTCAGCTTTGGACGGTCATAGAATCTCTTCTGACAGATGTCGCATGAGTATCTCTTCTCACCCTGATGAATCCTCCGTATGTGGTTTATGAGATTCGAAGCTATGTAATACGAGGCCGTACAATATTCGCATTGGTATAACTTTATACCTGGAAAACATCAAATTTTAGGTAACTATAATTTCGACTGACTTTTTTCGTTTTATTGACGTAAAACTTGTTTACGCACGATTGACTTGGGTAATAAGTTGGTGAATGCGTCCCGAGAGCGTTACGACAAGTGTGATTGGGCGAGACGAAGACGAAGTTAAGAGGGAGATATAAGTTAGTGATGATAGAAAGAGAGAGAGAGAGAGAGAGTTACGTTTCGTATTATCAATGCAAACCCATAATACATTTAAATATTTGTAGAAAATTAACATATGTATATACATATAGATGTCTTACTTCAGGCGTGTGGTTTTTAAGCACACTCGTTTTTTTACACTGTTTATATGTTTTAGCATATTTTTTTTATATCATAGGAGGCAAACAAACAGGTGGTTGCGAACAGTCGCAAGTGCGTTGTCAGCCAGTGTTTGGGGGGAGAGGGAGAGGGGGAGGGGAGGTGGTCACTGACCGAACGAAACGCAACAATGCAAGCACTGTTACTTCACGTCGGTTTTCTGTGTTTCGGGTAGTAGTACCCTGGACAAGCCAACCTAGACTAAAACCAGTAATAGCTTCAACGTGGCTCTACCACCTTCGAAATTTCAATATAATCTCATCTGATCTTAAACGACGGTGTGGTATTAAGATGGTAAATACACTATACATAGAGAGGAAGTGACTCTCTAGTGCAGCTGTCAGAACACACCAACAGGTACTTAAAGATTTTCAACAAGACGATGGTAGGTAGTTAGGCATACATTAGTAATTTAGCTCGAATTCAGTCTCTTAGATTGAAACCTAAGTCCTTAGGCGCTGTGTCAGAACATGCTATCAACTAAACAATAATAATTTCCTACTTATTTATTTTGTCGCGTTCCAGGTATAGACAGTGTAATATCGTGTAGCAAAAGGCTTGGAGGACGGCATCAATGGATAGTACATTGTGAGTGATATAAATTATTATAATTATATTAGCTTTTGGCTGCAGTTTGACTAATTTTAATATATTTTTGGACTTAACCCTCGGTAGCAGTACTTTTTTGGGATGAGACATAAGTATGTCCTTTTTGGTCCTGCTGATAATATATATGCAAAATTTAATTATGGTTAAGTAGTTAAAGCATAACAAAGGAAAAAACTCATTTGCATTTATATTAGTTATAAGACTGGAATGATTCATAAAGTTTGAATTATTAAATAGAGGTTTTAATTATTTAAGAAAATCAAATATAAGATTTGGAATTAGCACACCCCAATTAAAATTAAACTACAAACTCTCAGCCCCCGAGTTTTTGGCGAATTCTTGGAACATCATGTAGTGGATTTTATATACTTTATTCATACATTTGTGTTTTTTTGGCTATATGTTATGTAATATTGGTGGTGTTTTACGTAATATAGTTCGGTTATTGTGCACAAGTGCAATGGAATACAAATAATATCATAGAGTATTAATTTTGAGATGTGATTTTGGGGTGTAAGGGGTGCCGAATAACATCATAAGACTTGAGACACCCAAGCCAACCTCACCTGCACGTGATGCACCCTGCTCAGTAACGAACGAGGCAATGGCGAAAGCGGGGTGGTAGGGTTTTACAGCCTGACTGGGTCGCAACCATCATGTATATGGCGAAAAGGCCTCTCATACTGATTCGCTTCAGCGAGTCGCGTTTCGGGATCAGCCTATGCATAACCAGCGTTTTGCAGGCCGGCATGATAGCGGCGACTGTCGAAGGATAGTATGTCACTCGGTGGTCGACGTTGCTTTTGGATTGTACTGTGTTTATCATCAGGTACAGTGTAGTCATTTTGCCGTGCTAATATAAAAAAATAAATACCACAAAATCTCCCTGGAAAGTTCTAACAAGACGGCCACCATCTTGGTAGTTAATTGAAATTATCGCAAGAAACTTATGATATTGTTACGTACTCGACAATGGCGGTAATAATCTACTAAAAGAATGGTTACCAAAAAAAGTTTGAACCCGTAGTCTTTTTTAAATTTTACAGTTCCTCCAGTGCTCCAAAAAACTCTTTGGAACGATTTTTCCTGGAAAGCGGAAAGAAGTGTAATCAGCTCACCGTCATGCCTTCTCAGATGCTTTGCTAAATCATGTTTCTGCCAAGTCTTATAATCACAATGGTTGCAAGCATAGTCCGGTGGATGGTGGGATTTCACATGAGAATAGTGGGATCCACGATGAACAAACACTTTACCACAAATCTGAAATTATTATATTTTCATTTATTATTGACAACTAATGTTCTAGATTATTGCTGACATTATCGAATAGGTAATAATCTCTTGTGATAATTTCAATGTTCTAATAAGTTGGTGGCCCTCTTGCTAGAATTTTCCAGGGAATTTTTGTGGTATTTTAGAATTCATATTCCATATTTATATATACTATCTCATTCTCTCACGGTCTACGGCTTACACATTTTAAGAGTCACGCTGAAGCTCTTATTCGTTTCAGCATTCGATCTGAGGAGTTCCCAGTTGTATCTTCAAAGTCCAAGGTATATAATGAAATTAAAATGGGATTCTCTTGGAATGTTTTTTTTATATATCACCTCATGTTAAGTGATCACCACCGTCCATAGACACTTGCATCACCAGGGGAGGCACAAGCGCTTTGCCATCCTGTGTTTGGGTGGAGTGGTAGAAGGGAAAAGGAAAGGAGAGGTTGGCCTCCAGTGCTCTCACTGACCGAAGGAAACACAACAATGCAAGCACTGTTACTTCACGTCGGTTTTCTGTGACAAATATGCCCTCCCTAATGAAAACAAAATCCAAATCCCTTTATAGGCCCCTAGATTCTGGTGTAATAGACTTAAAAAAATACAGCTGACTCCAGTACTTCCTCCTTTTTAAAATCAGTTGATAAAATTAAAAAATCACTTTCAAACTTATGTACATCTTTATACCTTTTATTTTTCATAAAACCGTAAATAAAAAAACATTTCGGTTTTTGATTGTTTAAAGTTGAAATTTACATTTTTAATAAATATATCGATTTTTACAAGTAATCACAAGAAGTTTATAAATCGATCAATCCTTGTTTCGCCGTCACACTTTGCTCACTCCAAACCCAATAGGCAAAAATGTAATTTTGTAGATGGCCCCCACAAATTTAAAGTAAAGCAATATTTCATACACAAGCTGAGAAGTAAGCTTGTTGTATCAACTGCTCTTGCTCAACAACAAAAGATATCAATATCAAAGGGCAGTAAACAGACAGATGGAGCATCTGATGATAAATGGTTAACATTGTCTATGGACAACTGCAATACCAGGAGTATCACTGTTGTGTCAGCTGCCTCGAAGAGCATATTTCAATCCCTTCTTGGATATAACCATGTCATAACTTTGGAGGAATACCATATTGGGTAACACATTCCATAACGCTAGCTTACATGTAATGCAAGTTCCATAGAGCCTTATATGACAATGACAATAAAATGGGTTCCATATCGAAAAGTTCTCCAGAATATTCTCCATTGAACATGCAGTAAATATACACAAAGATCCAATGTCTCTGCAGAATTTTAAAAAAATCAGTACTATACCTCACAAAGCCAGCATTTAGTGTTCATATGATGATCTTTCCTGTGCCTGACTGCCTGGAGTTTATTCTCAAACTTCAAATCACAAATAACACATGATAGAGGGTTTATTTTATATGATTTATTTGGGACATCTTTTTGTTCGTTTTTCAATTTTCTCTTCTTGTAAGGACCTCGTATTGTTCTCACTCCATGGATCTTGACTGCAGGTGGGCTAAGAAGGTAAGATATGGACTAATGGATAAGATATTGGAGTAAAGACACTCTTTTTATATCCGAACATGACAAAATAACTCTACTTAACCATGTGGTGAGACTGATGTATTTAGAATACACTCAGTTCAGTATTTTGTATACAATCGAAACAGGGTTTCTTAACATAAATTAAGGTTATTGATGGATAGAAATCATCACGTCAGGAAAAAGTGTTATGTTCCATCCCTGTGATTTTCATTCTCTTCTATCATTTTTTTTATTTTACAAAACTGGCTTCTGGGATCAAAGTAAACCAACCAAATTGAACTGATCTCTGTTATAGGAAGCTTTCCATTCTATCAAACGTTATAAAGAACTAGTAGGCCAAGCGGATATTGTCCCGACCTGACGCTAAAAAAACTTTGGCAAATTATATACCTAAACCTTTCACATGAATCACTTCTCTATCTTCTGGTGAAAATCGAATGAAAATATATTCACTAATTTTTTAGTCTTTCTAGAGTTCTAGAGGACTTTGTTTTATTATATGTAGTAATTAATACAGCACTTACTTATTCACATATATAGAGCCAATTTTCATACTAGTGTTGTGTTTATCATTCTCTTTTTTCATTTCCTTCTCCACTCCACGAGTACATATCTCCTCTTTAACTTCACTGGCATCATTGTTAGATATATTGTCATCGCTTTGCAATAATTCAGTATTCTTTAAATTAATATCTTCATCAAGAGGTTCAGTTTTAATCATAGAGTCCAAGATCTTTCTGAATGTGTTGTCGGCAAGCAGACATAACGATTTGAAATTGAACGCGACGGAAAGATTTAGAAGGCACGACTCGCACACTTTTGTCGGTAAGCCATTTTCATTTTTTAACTGGAATATATATCACGAATTATAATTGAGAAATAAGATTCTAATAGGAAAAAAAGGTAAATGACACTTACCAATACACCAGTACAGAATTCTATATCGCTTATTATTTTAGTTTTTCCTTCATCAAATATACAACACATATCCGAACAACGAGCCATACACACTCTACATGAATCTAAGATGTAGTTTATATTCATATCACATATATTTCCTGACTCAAAAGTCATTTTTTCCTCCATTGACTAATTCGTTCGAAAAAATAAATAGATTTTATATATAAAATTTACACATTAGGTTAGTATTGTTTAAACAAATCAAAACAATATATATATATAAATAAATTATTGCTTATGTATGTAGATTATTATAATAGTGATATCGGAAAGAAAAAGCGAGATCTATATTATAATCAATTATAGTAACTATTTTTCCGTATAAATATTCTTTTTCTGCGCAACAAAAACGTAATGTTTACTTCTTCTATTTTATCACAGCCACAGAAAACATTTCCTATATTTATATTACTGACATTTGGTATTACCAGAAACAAAGTGTCAAAATGTTTGAAACGACCAACGAATTTGTACTTGTTTAAATCTTCTTAAAGAAAGAAGAAGATGTACATGTTTACTCATAAGAAAAAAAGGCGAAAGGCGGCGAGGAAGTCCGATCGTGCTTTCGTGGCAATAGGACGTGTGCGTGCGCTCAGTTATTCTCGATACGTGTTTTTTTACATCGTGTTCGTGACGTCATCAGTCAGTTGGTGTTGTGTTTTTACGCGAGTGTTTCTTTTCCATATCGAGAATTTCGGTTATCGTGTTCTCTGTCGTTTCTTCAATCAACTCGTTTCTTTGACTAGTCATTCGTTACGCGTTCTTTTCAGAACGTAGGAAACCGTACTTTTCAGTACGTCAAACCGCACTTTTCGGTGCGACGCCGTGCTCCTCTTCGTGTCGTCGTGTCGCCGCGTCGGCTGAAGAGAAGAAAGAAGTGTTAGGGCTTCCCCCTAGGTACTGTAGGTCCCCTGTGAGGCATTGCACATCGCCCACAGCTCCCTTTGATCCGGACTCGGGATAGTCCGTTAAATTCATTAAGGCGCGCCCCCCTAACCCTCTGGCAGGGAGGTTTTTTTTATGTCTTCCTCCGCCCCACTCCCCTCCTCAGGCCCCGGTATGGCCTCCGATAGCGAACTTCTCAGCCTCCGCGGATTCATTTCCGAAATATGTCCTCATCTCGTAGACGACTACGACGCGTACGCTGCGAAGCGTCGCGCCGAATTCCCGAACTCCTCGAAGCCCGCTCCCTCGATCTATGCCAAGATCGAGGCTGCTAATAACTTCGAGATCCCGCCCGATCGTGATTGTGATTCCGACTCAGGCTCCGATATGGAGCAAGACCCTCCAGCGGACGATGGCTTCACCACCGTCACGCACCGCAAAACGCGCAAAAAGCGCCAAAACTCCTCGTCCGATCTGATGACAAAAAGATCGTTAACGTCGATGGCGCGAAAGTGCCAAAGACGACACCTCTAGACCCGCTTCGCCTCAAACTGCGGGTTCCGTAGTTTTGGGCAAAAAGTCCCGCCCACCGCCCCCCGTTACGATCCAAGACAAAGCGTCTTGGGTTGAGATTTCTAGCCTGCTGGAAACGGCAGGTATCCCTTACACCTCCGCCGTGAATACCGCTGTAGGTATTCAGGTGAAGGTAGCCACGTCCACCGCCCATCGCAACCTCACTCGTTTCCTTCGGGACAACCAGTGGGGATATTTCACGCACTCCCTCGAGGAGGAGCGTAAACTATGGGTAGTTATTCGCCCCTCCGCCACTACCGGGCTCCTAAGCCCGCGTCCCAAACCTCAGGCGGCTAATTCTTCACAGGATTACCCCGCTTATTCTTTCTCCCTATCGAGTATTGACTACGCAGGTCAATTATTCATTTTCCACGAGATCTCGGAGATCTCGGCGTGTGAAGAGACCGCCCGACATCTTCTTCTAGGTTCCGTCACTGCAATACATAGGTTTCCAGCCATTGCGGCTACACTACAACGGCTCGCTCGCGCCGCCATTCAAAATAAATAACTCATATAAGATAGAGTAAATTCGCGTATTTACGTCTATCTACCATTAAAACGACCGTTCAATAATAATATTTTTTTGTTATGTCTATTTTTAGATTGCGGCGCCGTCGCCACTAAATAAATTTAAATGCGATCTTATTTAATGCGTGTTGCGCCCACGCTTTTGTAACCGACCCTAGCGCCGCCGCGAGGGAAGGAATCCTCTTTCGCTCCTGTACACATCGCGGCTCTCAGTAATATTTCGAGCCTAGGTCGCCCCCGAATGGAGCCCTCGAGGTATTATTTTCGCGATACAGTGACTCACCTACATCACTTGAACACACATATGAGATCATCTCTCTCACACACGTGCACATGGTGGGAGGGTTTTGTTTTTTCCCCCATCGAACTGAATCGAATAGTTTTAGTTGGTTTCATTCCGATATACACGTATTCATTTGTGAATCATGCAATTTCAATTGTATGGTTCATAAATGTATATATGTATGAATAGCTTAGAATAGTTAGCTAGGTCAGACGCGACTTTTTCCAGGTAACAGCCCAAGCCGAGGTGCGCGTGCGCCCTTGTGTATGTTACCTAAAAACCAAATCGGTTGAGTGCCTTAAGCGCCAACCTTAGTAGTCCGGTGAAGCTGTGAAGACCCTTGGAATCGACAGAAAAGCGTACGACAAATATTACAATATAGACTGCGCAGGATAATATCATTAAAGTTGTCAAGGAATCAACCTAAATCTTGATAGCATATACCCCGGAATAAGGAATAGTAATTTTCTCTTTCTTCCATGGCATATACAATGTCAGCCACGGAGAAGTGACTACCCGAAAAATTATGGAAATATATTTTATACTAGCTGTACCCGCAGCTCCGCACGCGTTTTTTAAAATCGTATTAAATAATTATAGAATTGTGAGACTATGTACAATTACAAAAACGCTCTTTAAAGACAATTGTAAGTACGACGCGCACGCCACTAAAAGTAACATGTAACGTGTACATTAGATAAGATATATAAATACAAAGAGCGTGCCAAATGAGGTTTGTCATCAGCATAATATTTGGAACCATAACCAACCGTATAACTACCTCAGTGCTCACTTACACTGTATAAGGAACTATTGAAACAATAACTAAAAATATTGTTATAAAGATTTATATTTACATTACATTTAATATACATTGCCATTATTATAATTAAGATTTAGTGACTATACAAAAAATAAACGCTTGTCTGTTCCGCAACAAATTGTATTATGGAACTCTTTACGTAATACTCTTATTAGGAAGACCTCTATATCATTAAAGTTATTATAATTTGAGTGTCGAATTGTAAACAATATTGATCTTATAAAAAGTAATTTAGGCAATTTTAGTTTATACTACCTGTTAACCGTGGCTTCGCCCGCTGTGCTATCACCAAAACGGTTACATCGATTTTCACGGGACTTTCACTGGTAGATAACGAACCTAATAAAAAGTAATTGTGGTTATTCTATTTTAAATTATTAATAACATTAATGATATAGAGGTCTTCCTAATAAGAAAAAAAAAAAAAAAAAAAACGCGTCGCTGCTTACAGCATTCAATTATTCGCAGCAAACGCACGTATTCCGGAGGCGCATGGCGTAACAGTTGCATTCGATAACACTGACTGTTTGCATAGTTGATCTATTCTATCTATCTTCTTCTATATACATACATATAATAAAAATGAAGTGTGTGTATGTAATATCAAAATAAATTTTTTCACTGATTGGGTATGAAAGTATACACGCTTCTGATAACAAAAATGCAATTTTTAAAATTTTTGTCGGTCTGTCTGTCTGTCTGGCAAAATTTCACTGGCAGATAGAGAAAATTACAGCGCGTTACTTAGGCTACTTTAAATTAGACTATCTGTTAACCGCGGCTTCGTCTGCCATGCTATCTTCAAAACGATTCGATCGATCTTCAGATCACTTTCACTGGCAGATAGCTGATCTTATAAAAAGTAATTTAAGCAATTTTAGTTTATACTAGCTGTTAACCGTGGCTTCGCCCGCTGTGATATCACCAAAACGGTTACATCGATTTTCACGGGACTTTCAATGGTAGAGATCTGAGGTTAACTGACATTGGTTATTTTAATTTTCCGAAACTGATCATTTTTACCTTATATTTATTATTATTATGTAATCATAATTTTATATAGACCATTATTATTATAATGAAATTTAGTAAAGTTGCAGTCAATGCTACTGAACAGAGAAAGAACAGTAGATAGATAGTTTAACAAATGTTCGACGTGATACTTTAAATTGGCATAACTTTTTTATTTACGAACCGATTGACATGAAACAAACACTAAATGTTAAGTGAACCTTACCACGATATATCAGTGAAAACCACATCTAAATCGGATAAGGCGTTTCTGAGATTAGCGTGCACAAACGCACAGACAAACAGACAAACAGATAAACAGACAAACAGACAATAATTCTAAAAATCATTGTTTTGGATTCTATTGCATTTATAAAGACCCCTAATAATAGTTTTTCTCATATATACTTAATGTACAGACAGCGGTCAGTTACATTTTTATTATATGTATAGATGTATAGATTATTGAGGAAAATGTCTCCAATGGGGAGTTCATCTCTTATAGATTTTTTTAAAGATTTTCTATTTGAGAAAAAAAATCCACTGTTTGTACTATTTATGCGATATCTTAGAAAAAAAGTGACATATCTGTATGTTTTTATTTTTATCGAGAGCAACTCAGTATGTCCACCATACTAGCGTAAAAAATTGTATCATTTAAAAAAAGCATGCATAAGAAAATTTTCACTACAATTAATTTTTCTTTTCTTTATTAAACCAGTTAAATCTAAAAAAACATAGTTATTCTGATTATATTATTATTGTTCATCGATCTATAAGATATTTTCTACACATTCTTAAAACAGTATTCATATGTAGCTATAACCATTTAAAAGCAATAAGTTCGTCAATGAAACTCTTCTTGCAAATAGGAAACAGTATTAACAAAGGAGTGGCTCCTAAGCAGGTAAATACCGACTGTAACATATTTTTTAAAGATTTCTAGAGAATAATTTACCAGAACTTGTTGAAGATGTGCCACTAGCTATACGGAGAAAATTTTGATTACAGCTAAATGGTACGCCAGCTCATTTCTTGCGATTAATTAGGGAATACTTTAATTTTAACTATCCGCAACGGATCGGATGAGGCGACCCTATATCTTAGCCACCTAGATTCCCTGATTTAACACCCCTAGATTTTTATTTCTGTGGGTTCATGAAGCAAAATATTTACTCAGTGAAAATACAAAGCTGCGAATACTTACTCCAGAGAATTTTCAATGCGGCTGCAGAAATCAAATATAATTTAACAGAAGTCTAGAGAACAACAAGAAGTGGTGGCTTTAGGGCTTCGACATTTTTATAGGCTATTGACGGTCATTTTTAATTACACAAATTAAAGTATTTTGTCAACAATATATCATATATACAAACAGTCATGTATAATTTTTTTTTGCTGTATTCTCAATAAAGAACGATACAGAACATTATGTAATTAAAATGAATACAGCAAAATAAACACCATGGCCATTAAATTATGAATATGTAATAAATATATTCTAACTATAAAATTGAGAAAAAAACATTGTTTGGACTATGTACTATAAAAAGTACAATATTATACTTGGCCAATCATCCGTAGTCCAGTAAAGCTGTTAAGGTCTATCTAGGCTGATAAAAATATCAGTTCGAGAAAAAGAGAACCCTGGCCAAACTATCATAATAATAGTAATATCATTTATTTCAGACTCATTGTTACATCCAACTTGTGGGTACAATTACAGGTTTAAAAAAATAGTTTTAGTAATAATAATAATAAAACAGAAAAATAAATTATAAACAAAAACACAGAATATAACATTAAGTGCTAGGTCCGAGTGGAACCTTCGATGAAGGTGGAAATTCACTGTACGACTGCATGTATCCGTATCCAGCGAACCAGCATCGGAGAGTCCCACCGGTCCACCAGTGCACGTAGTATGCTGTTGGGGCAGGCACGCGTATGACGCATGATGGAGGCGCACCGTTTGCGCATGATCGCCGCAAAGCCGTAAATATCAGCATCCGCGAACATCGCGGAGGCGCGGCAGCCCCATCAGCACCCGGAAAGCGTTATTATATTGAACGCGCAAATCACTGTATGCCCGTTGCGTATAGTCTATATATCTACCAATGATATTATAACTAAAACAGCTTTTTAGTTATAATATAATTGTTATATACATAAAACAACTGTATACATGAAATTCTGTAAATACACGATTGACACTGTTAAATCTTCTAATTTTCCTATGCCACCGAAAAGAAAATATAATCTCGTCATCTTTTTGTAGTAAGCTCTGTGAAACCAAACATTTAATAATATACTCTGTGTTTCTCAACAGGTATTATCGTAGTAAAGAAATAAATTCTCACTCTACGGGTATTATACATTATAGTCTGTGGTATTGTCGTTTCTACCATAGATAATTTGTACAATATACAATGCGTGTTGTTGTGTTAGTTTTTTTAATTTTATTTTTTGTAAATTATATATTATAATTATGGAATTTACAGGCAATAATGTTTACAATTCCGATAGTTCAATAAAACTAGAATCAGACGATCCTACAGATGTATGTCGCACTTGTTTGTGCCGAGGTTTAAAAATGAACAGTTTATTTGATACCAAAGTTCTGAATATTTGCGAAAGAATCCAGTTTTGTACAGGTTTGAAGGTAATGTATATATCATTTTGTCTTATAAAAGTATTATAGTAATGCAAAAACATATCAAATCCCTTGTTGCTTTGTATTAAAAAAAAAATTTACCACTATGAACTTAAGTGAGAAATATTTGATTGGATAATGATAATTTTTGTTGTTCAAGTTTTATGCTTTTCTATCAATAATTTATTCCTTAATGCCTAGATATACATAGTTTCATATAAGTTATTATTTGTTTAGTTGAAAACTCAACCTTTTTTTATGAAAAATTACTATAATTTTTAGTACTGTTACATGAGTTTTAAATACTTCAAATTTATTTTTTCCACAAAATTTAAATTTTTTCCAGCAATAATTTTTTGCTCCTCTAATATATAGACATAGTATTGTACAAAGTGTTGGATTTAAACTTAAAAATCATCATGTTGTTGATTATACAAAATTACCAATCATTGTTCAGAGGCGACATAATTTCAAAACTCTGATCATGAATATCTCAGTAATTATAACTTTCCGCGGCAGGGGGAGTGGTTTAGAGGGTTAGTCAGCCCCCTCCCCCACCCCTCTCACCCCCTCTGAACCCTTATTTTAGGATGCGAATTTCTAATGCAGCCCAAATTTGTGAACAAAATTGATGCATGTATCTTGGAATAAGAAATACAATCTATTTTAATCATTTTCAAAAATGTCTGTTTATCTGTTTGATGGAACACGCATCATTGCAAAAGTACTGAGGTCACGATAAAACTTCACCAAGAAAATCATAAAGCATATCCTCGAGTAATATTTGGTCTTGGTTTCATTAAAATCACAATAAGTTCACTCTATCAAAAGTTATTGTAATTTTAATGAGGACGCAACTTAAGTATAAGAGCAAAGTAGATAAATAAATGGATGACATTACATTCCCATTATTTTTTTTAGCCACTGTTTTTTTACATTAGTTTCCATGTGGATAAAATAGCATCCTGGTGAATTTTGAGATTTTTTTCTATACTCATTCAAGAGATATCGAATATAAAATAAAAATGTTTTTTTTTTTAGTTTTTTGTTTATAAGTTTCTTAAAAATTGTCCAAATTTGGTCTCAATTGTTGTTTTTACATGGCCTTTATAGATAAGATATTGAAAAATATACTTAGGTGGCTCTACTTACTACTTACTCTTACTTACTTACTTACTTACTCTACCGACTCTACTTAGGTGGGATAAGGCTAAGATGATGATGGAAGAGTTCCAGTAACTTTTTACAGATATTACAATATAAACTTAATTATTTACAGTTTCTGATGGCAGATCCTCTACCTTCAAATATTTGCAACATATGTTTGGATAATCTCACTGTAGCATACAATTTTAAATCCAAATGTTTACAAACGGATAGAGAATTATGGACTTACTACTCAAAACCTGAGTTGTTGAATGTAAATAAGGTATACATAACTGAAAGTGAAGAGAATTATTATAACAGTGATGATAATAGAGATGAGGAATTGATAATACATGAGGATAATGTGAAAGGTGATGATATAATGAACAGTGATGACGTTGGTGATGTAAAGTCTTTTAAGGAAAAGCAAAATGACACACTACCATTAGTGAAAGTACCAGAAAAGGTCATAAATAATGAGGCTGAATTAGAGACTATTAATGTAAGGTATATATATATATATATTTTAATTTTGTATAATTATTATAAAGCTAGCTGTAAGAGTCCAAATGTTCGGTCTAAAACCACTACTCCATCAAAATATGGGCATAATTATAACTGTATAATCATAATAATTGGTGGTTTAAAACATTAAGAATTACCTACACGGTTATATACTGGGTGTGTATATGTGAGTATGTAATTAGGTTAATTTAATATTCTAATATCATTTTTGTAGTAAGGAGCTAGCTACGTGTTACGTCAGGGTACAATTGATTGTATAGTTGTATTAAATAATTAGAGTTATAACTTCTAAATTCCATAAAGAGACTAGTTATTAGGGATAATGCTTAATATAAAATAAAATTTGAGAATGTCTAACGCTTTATTGATCAATGGAAATGATCTAAGTGCCATCAACTGCGGGTTGTTTTGGAGGGATTCGGGGGCATGTGCGGCCGCGCTCAATGACCCGAACATCAGATGATTTTTTAATTTTGTTA
Source organism: Antheraea pernyi (assembly GCA_015888305.1). Lineage (NCBI taxonomy): Eukaryota > Metazoa > Arthropoda > Insecta > Lepidoptera > Saturniidae > Antheraea > Antheraea pernyi. The sequence continues at coordinate 484,174 of MU158942.1, forward strand.
CATTGCTTTTTTCGATTTTTTTTCCATCCCATCATCAAAGGTATCATTAGTGCTATCATCTGTCTTCGTTTTCGGAAGCGGTCTCCTAACACCCAGTATATAATGTAACATCCGCATGGTGTGCTCGCTGTTCTGGACAGTTTCTTTAGTTCATTATATTAGAGTGGATCTCTATATTTTTTTAAATAAAATTTGTTTAAGTTACTCATTATTACATCAGGTTTTCCTAGTTGTTGAAATGACATTGACATGTCATTTTATTTACATCTATTTTTCTATTATAGTTTTCATATTTTGTATTTTTATAATGGTTTATTATATCTAATATTATATTATTACTGTGAAGAATCTGAAACCACGAATCCTGAAAAAAAATGGCAATATAGCATGCAAACCATAATCAGGAAGAACTTCGTTTCTAACCGGAACGAAAAATTTTAAGGTTAAAAGAGCCCATCAGACTTCGTTACTATTCGTAATCATACATACAGTGGTACAACAAAATAATCCCAAGGAGGGTTGATGTCAGGCAGGCGGCCGATTGTAAAAACTAAGCCAAATCATATACCACAACATGAGAAACATGTTGTACCGACCCTACTTATGTGGGATAAGGGTAAGAAGAAGAAGACTCATTATTACATCAGCGAACAGCCAAGGAAAGCACTTTCAAAATCAATCCAACCAAATATGCCACAAAACAGTTAATGTGCTCTGCTGCTATAAAAAAAAAACAAATAAACGTAATATAACCTATCTTCCCATAAATTCCAGCTCATTAATGGATACTGATAAATCACAAAAGTGTCTAAATAAGAAGAGTGTTTGCCAGTTGAAATGTGTAAAAAGAACCAAATTCAGAAGATTGTTCTGTGAATCCTGCAACATGAGGTTTGAGAGTAAAAAAGACTCTGATAAGCACAAGAATACTGTCCACAAAGATGAAGCTTGGGTGTGTCAGGTGAGGGCTTAGATACTTAGTTGCAGAATAACAACCCTCTGGGTGCTAGGAACAGTTTTTTACCAGGTAATCTACCATACTTGGGCTATCAAGCCCATCATCATAATGCCAGTGCTTTAATTTTACCATGCTACTATAGAAAAAAACATATGTTTAAGCTTGAAACTTAAATAGTCTCCGAGTGTTTTAGAATGTTTCGTGTTTTGAGTGTGGAAATTAGTATCAGTTGCTTTTCGTACGACCAGTTCTTCTGTGATAGCAACCAACAAAGCTCTAAGGAAGTGTCCTCAATCTTACTTCTTAAAATATCTTATCAAAGCTTTATACATGTACAAAAGAGGAACATATTCATGGGCGCAGCTAGTCTTTATCACAACAGCCTGTAAGAGACCCACTGCAAGGTCTTAGGCCTCCTCCCGTAGAAAGGTATAGGCATAATCATTCCGATAGCCTATGACATTGAAGATTTCAAACTCTCACATACATACAGTTGAGAGTTTTTGTTTACTACAAGAACATTTGTGAGGTTGAGATTTTCTCACTATATTTTTCTTCACCGTCAGCCGATAGTTTTACTCATTTATGTAAGTAAATGTACGCAAATTCCATAAAATAAATTCCATAAAATTCGTCCCAATCCCTCAACCCCCATAACTGCGACAATGACTAGTACATAAAGAAACTATTCTTAACTTAAATATAATTTTGGTACTTATTGAGTCAAATATATAGTATAAACCGTGAGGTGTTAAGGAGGTACTCACTTTATTCTATTTGGGCCCTAATAAAGCCCTTATAAACGTCAAAACTACCACCGGTTCGGACAAACAATCCAGTCGTTGAAAAGAACCGGCAAGAAACTCAAACTGGTATATGTTTTGCATATATATATATATTTAATATACATTACAACTCATAATCGTTTTAAGTGGTTGTACAGAGAGAGGAGGCAATTCCAGACATCACCATCATTCACATATTGATCCACTTTATAATAGCCTTTTGACAGCAAAACTCGTTTAATATGCCACTATGAAAGAAGTCTTGAAAATGTATCCCCTAAAAAGGTATGAATGTTATGAATAAGGGGTGTATGAGGCACTGTTAGGAATATTTTTTATTCTTTTAGCATTGTGGCAAAACTAGCACAAAGAAATCTGCTTACTACTACCACATGAATTCACACTTTAGGAAGGATATGTCAGGGTTAGTTAGTAAAGCCGATGGAAAGACATCAGTGAGGGGGAGTAAACGTCTAGGAGTTAAGAGAGGACCGTATAAGAAGACTGGCAACACCGGTGTACCAGATTTTGAGGGTAGGTGAGTAATTATTAAAATCTATAGGAATATAAAACAAATTTCAGTACCTTCTTGTTCTCTAGTTGTCAACCGATTTTCTTTTTAGTTGTTAATGAAGAGGCTTAAAGTAATTTTATTTACAAAAAAATTAGAAAAAGTTTGTATGTTTTCCTTATAAGCGACAATTGAAACTTTTATAAGGATTACTTTTACTTATATACGTATCACTGGTTGCTGTTGCGGTGGAAGCACTCCTATTATTTATATATTACATAGCGCCTGATAAAAAGGGTATAGCGTCCGTTCACAAAATATACATATTTTCACTCGCGGCGTGGTTTGCGTTAGTTCGCGACGCAGACAATACTCGCGGCGCGTTCGATCACAATGGCGCGTTGACGAAGACTGACCGCGCGTGGCTCGCACGATGACAATGGCACGACGATCACATAATTCACACTAACGGTATGTTTAAGGGAGAATTCTAGGCGTGGAGAGAAATAGGAGTTGCCACCGTGGATTGCAACAAAACTAACTACCAATAAAATAACTATCAGTCAGCACGTTGGATTCATAGTTTTGGGGGCCAATGTTGAGGCCAACGTTCGGGCCAAACTATGTAGCCTGCCTTACAATTCAAAATGTCACCATCGTAACTAGTTCTGGTCATAATTAAATAATATAAATACGAAAGTGAGATTGTTTTGTTGTTACGCTTTAACTTCTCAACCGAATCGTTCAGTTAAATCTTTATATCGTTAAATCTTGCATATACCTTGCGGTATAGATAAGGTCATACGTAGGATTTTCTTCGTTTAGAAGAAAATACTTTTCTTAAGGCAAAGGTCGAATATGGTTATAAATTCAAGGTAAAGAATATTCTTGTAGTGCGATCGAGGGCGCGGCGAAGAGGTCTCGGAGGAAGTTCAAACTGAACAAGCAGTTCTGTGAGAAGTGTGACGTCAGATTCGAGAACGACCAAGAATTCATAGAGCACAAACGAGACGTACACAAACACATTTATTTGTGCGAAGTGAGTTTATTTTTGACACGTTTTTATTACCTTCACGAGATCTTTGAATGTGATTTTCACTCGCTTTAAAATGTTAGATGACATTGAAAATTAGCACATCTGACATCCCTGATATAATACAATAATTCATGAAAATACGATAATTCATGAAAATACAATAATTCATAAAAATACAATAATCCATAAGTCATAATCAATAATCTAGTTATAATATAATCATTAAGTTTGTCTCATTTATTATAATTATTAGATTTCATTTTTGAAGCAATAATAAAACAACCAATATTACAAAATCTAGGATAGCATAACACGAAATTATGGATAAATTATGAAATTCACTACATGACATTCTAAGATCCCGCCAAAAATTCCATACGATGCGCTGACAATGTTATTTTTTATATATCAGATATGCGGTCGCGTCTTCTATAATAGAGACGCTCGTTTCTCCCACATGACGTCACACGAGCGACCGAAGTTCGCGTGCGACCACTGCGACTACAGCACCACGAGGAAGCAGGATCTTATTAAACATCTCTACATACATAACGGTACTATTTTCTCTAGATTATTCCAATGCACAGGTGAAGGCGAATGCCATTTGTGTTTTCGTTCATTACGTTACAAAAATCCAATAGTAAAATGTTGGCCTTGAAAATCTGTGCTAGGCCTCGACTTGTGTCTGAAATAGAGACCTCACTTGAGTGTGTTTCGGATTGGGGAAGACAATCGGGTCCAGTTTAACCCCAAAAAACACGAGTCTGTGCCTAAAAAGGCCCTCTTTGACGTAGTTTCTTTCTATCAGGGAGTCCCCTTAGTTGCCAAGCCTACTATCAGTATCCTGGGTGTCGATGTATCAAGCGACGTTCAGGTTGGTGGTCATCTGGAAGGCAGCAAAACTAGCCTCAAAAAAATTAGGTGTTCTTAACAGAGCAGGACGGTATTTCACACCGCAAGTTCATTCACACATCGAATGCTGTTCTCACCTCTGGAGTGGAGCACCTCAATGTCATCTACTTCATCTTGACCGTATCCAACATCGAGTGGCTCGAGTCATCGGCGACTAGGTGCTCTCCTTAAGGCTCGACACTTTGGCGCTTCGTAGGGATGTGGTTTCTTGTGCAAGATCTATCACGGAGAGTACTTCAGAGTTGTTCGGACTGATACCTGCAGCTGAGTTCCGTTATAGAATAACTCGTCCCGGACTGAAAAACCATCAGTGTCATCTCGATAATTGGAAGTCGTCCACTGTGCGATTTTCACGTTCGTTTTTTCCGCGTCAGCCTTCTGGAATGAACTCCCATTGGCAGCGTTTCCGGGCCATTACAATTTACTATAATTCAAAAAACGAGCCTACTCTAACTCGAAGACCGGTAACACATCTGTGACTCGCATCGTGTCGCAAGTGTCCATGGGCGGCGGTGATCACTTACCATCAGGTGTCTCGCATATTTGTATGCCATCACTGGTATAAAAAAAATCCAACACTGAAGTTGGTCTTGAAGATCCAACAGTATGAAGGTGAGCCATAAAGTCAGTAAAAAGTTGGCCATGAAAGTCGGGACAAAATGACGTTTGTCTCGAAAATCCACATTATAAAGTTGGCCTCGATAATTTGACAACATAAAGCTGGTCTCGAAATTCTGTCAGTATGACGTTAACCGCTGTCTATTAACAACTAATGTACTTTTTTATTTATATTTGATTATTTAGTATAACAATTTACATTAATATTATATACTTATTGTTTTTTCAGCGTATTAAAGCCTTTCACTCATATGGCTGTAACTCACCGGTATAATTCATTATGATTTTGTACATATAATTTGTTAATTGTAGGTTTATTTTTATTTGCATCAATTTAAGTTTGATCATACAGCTTTACTTAACATTTACGCATTAAAGAAAACGTCTCAGGATTAAAAAAGAAATCTTGACAGGTTTTGAGATTTCAGCACAATTTAAACCTGTTCTTAAATGGTGAATTCAGTCCTCAGGATTGGAGTCCACTTGAGATTTGTAGCTACCGTGATGGGCTTAGAAAGAGCCATGCCACCATGTTATGGCCTCATTATAATGTTTTCTTTCACCCTAAGCTTGAGATCATTCGCATGGATTCAAAGTTAAAAGGTGTTCTCCTTGGGCTGTGAGCCCATCTTCAAAAGGGACTGAAACACACTCTTCAACAATACAACAGTAACGTCTCTAATGTTGCAGTTATCATTTGACATACAAGACTCATCCCTCAATTAACATCAGATGAGCTATCTGCCTGTTTGCTAGTTTTTAACATAAAAAAAAAATCAGAAATGGGACTTCCTCTCAATTGAAGCTGCCGTTAGCGGATCGATGTTGAGGTATTCTATTCTCCAGGTGTGAAGAGTTACCAGTGCGAGTACTGCCCACTATCGTTCTACACGGGTTCGAACCTGCAACATCACCTCCGCAGGCACCGCGATGGACCCCACGAGTGCGGGCTCTGCGGCAAGCGGATACTGGACCGCTACTCCTTCAAGCGGCACATGGACACGCATAGCGGCGCGGCGGCTCCCGTACAGTTAGTGGTTTTCAAATTATTTAACAAAATCAAATCAAGTCAAGAATACTTCATTCAGTTTAGGCCCTAATAAGGCGCTTATGAACGTCAAATCTACCACCGGTTCGGAAAACAACCCACTCATCGAGAAGAACCGGCGAGAAACTCGATCGGGTACATCTTTTAACATATATACCTATATATTTCGAATACATTATACGTTACAATACCGTTTTTAGTGGCTGAACAGAGAGGAGTCAATTCCATATATCACCATCATTCACTTATTGATCCACTCTATAATATATATAACAATAGATACCCTATTGTTATATATATGATATATGACCAATAAATTGACTTAACATATATTTCATAGTCAAATGTTACACATTATATGCGACTACTGTAAGACTCGTGTTTTCTGTGCAGTCTTTTATTTCACCGAATATATCAGCCCCATTGTTCCCCGATCTTTCTAGCTGGCATCAGGAAAGTCTCTCTTATGAGCTATCATTAACAAGTCATACAGCATCTTAGCTTCCCCCGAACAGGATTCAACCAAGATGAGACAACATCTGTGTTCTATTCGCTCAACGCTAAAAGCGTTATCGATTAACGATTATATGGTAGTGGCTTTTGCCAGCGGATTCTGGATGTTTCTAGATAAAATATACACATTCTGTAGTTCTGTTTAATGTGTATAATTCCATATCGACCGGTTGAGTGATTAACCCCTCGGCTGACTTTTTAAGATTCAGATAATCGTAAATTCCATGTTTTAGTAAAAAAAAAAAGATCGTACAAAGGAAAAAATAATTTAAAGATACAATTTACATCAAAATCATGATGTTACAATAAATAATTTGATATTTTCCAATGTTTTTTATTATTTATTACAAATAAATCAGGTATTTTTAAGCTTACGCTGCGAACAGTCTACATTCGTTTGTATGTAGCTTAAACGTTTGTGGTTTTGGACAGTCCACAGGTTAAGCCGTGAAAGTGTTGTTACACACAAACAAACATACACGTTTATTATATTATTTAAGAATGCAGTAATTACTTATTATTACATATATTTTATTAAAATGTCAGTATATTTTAAAAAGTATTTGTGATTAGTTCTTTCACTGTATAAATTTCAAAATATACTTCCCATGTAAAAATAAATGTATATTCTACATACATCAAATAAATATATTTCAATAATTTCTTACAATTTTTACTGCTAGTTTTGTCCATTGGAGAACGCCATAAAGTTCCCATTTACAGAATTTAATCAAAATCGGTTCATTTTCTATAGATTTAATAAATTATTCTCTCTGTCTATCAGATTCACTTGCCATTTATGCGGTTCTTGTTTCCGACGGAGTTCGAGGCTGAACCAGCATATGTTGAAGAGGCACGACGTCCGTACCCCACCGCAGAGGCCCGGGAGGCGCAGGATTGAGCCGAGTGATATTTTGTAAATGTTTGTCCTTCTATAAACTATTGACCTGTTTCTATTTTATTCTATTTCTATCTTATTCTGTGAACAGTTGACCTTGAGTGTACAATATTCTGTAAATAGTTTGAGTGAATCGTTAACATTTCATAAAAAGTTGAACTTTAATCTACAATTAACATTCTGTAAACAGTTTAAGTGAATAGTAGACCTTTCGTGAAAAGTTGACCTTGAGTATACAATTAACATCCTGTAAACAGTTTGAGTGAATAGTTAAAATTTCGTGAAAAGTTGACCTCTGGTGAATAGTTAACATTCTGTGAGGAGTTGACCTTGAGTGTACAGTTAATATTCTGTAAACAGTCGACCTTGCGTGAAGAACTTTGTGTAACTAGTTGACCTAGCATGAAAAGTTGACCTTTTATGAATTATTGAAAACTCTGTGATGAATAGTGAATATCTACTGAGCTGTTAAAATTTTTATATTCAGTAAATCATTTATATTTTGTTAATAATTAATCTTTGGGTATTAACCTTTTGTTAGTACCTCCTATTTTCCTTAATGTGATATATTCAAACTCGTATGTTAAAAAAGTTACTTTTATAATTAAAAATATTATGTTTGATTGTTATAATTCTATAAATATTCTAATAAATTAAAAAGCAATATATCTGGAGGTTTCTTTTCTATACATATTTAAATGGTAAATGTAACGTGTCTGAACTTTTTAGATTTTTGTGAAAAAAATTGTTGCAGGTGTCTTGGAATAAGTAAAATAAATTTCAATCATTTTTAAAATGTCTGTGCCCGTTTGTTCGAACACGCATTATTGCTAAAATAGTGTTCACGACAAAACCTCACCAAGAAAATCTTTATGATATCCTCGAGTAACATTTAGTCTTGGTCTCATTCAAAACGGTTCACTCTATGAAAACTTAATGTTGATTAAAGTCAGAAGTGGAACTCATAAAGTACAAACTCTTGATAAGTTTTTTTTTTTATGTCATAGGTGGCAAACGAACAGGTGGGTCACCTGCTGTTAAGTGATCACCACCGTTCATGGACACTAACAACACCAGAGGAGTCGTCAGTGCGTTGCCATCTTTTGGAACGAAGGGTTAGAGGAGGGAAAAGGAAGGGGAGAGAGGAGAGGGGAGGGGAGGTGGGTCTCCGGCGCTCTCACTGACCGAACGAAACGCAACAATGCAAGCACTGTTACTTCACGTCGGTTTTCTATGAGAGGGTGGTACTACCCCAGGCGAGCCGACCCATTCATGCTGAAACCAGTAATAGCTTCAGCGTGGCTCTACCACCAAAGACCAAAGTAGCGACTATTACTAGGTGTTGTATTTATATAATAGAAATAAAACTTGTAATTACACGACGTGACTTTATTTCAAATCAAATCAAAAATACTTTATTCAGTTTAGGCCCTAATAAGGCACTTATGAACGTCAAAGACTACTACCGGTTCGGAAAACAACCCAGTCATCGAGAAGAACCGGCAAGAAACTCGATCGGGTACATTTTTTTTTAACATATATTTCTAATACATTATACAACAATGCTTTTAGTGGATGCACAGAGAGGAGTCAATTCCAGACATCACTATCATTCACATACTGATCCACTCTATAAATATCCTTTTGAAACTAAAACCCGTTTGACATGGCGCTTAAATTTACAGTCCGGCAAATCGGTAACATGCTTTGGGACTTTATTGTAGTATTTATTGTATTGAGAGCTCATAGACAACAACCAAAAATGTATTACCACAGACAGTATATAATATATAGGGATGGGCATACAAAATAGTGTTGTGCCGACAGATAAAGAAGGGATTAAATTTATTATTACAATACTAGGCAATAGACTTCCAACTTGTATGTAGTTGTGTGATATTATTTAATCAAGATTTCTACGGAACTACGAACGGTTCTTCGAAACTGCTTTCAATAGCCCTAACCCCTAAGGTATTGTTTCAAAACTTCATGTCATTTGAACAAGCGACTGTAATACAAAGTTCGCAAAAGTTTAAACTGCTAGCAAAATGGCGACCACCGTGTGGTTCTATAGAACCTTCCTTATGCGTACGCTAGGCTTGTGAAAGGCGTTCTTCAACGTTGCCAACATAATAGTGATGCCCTTGGTGTTACCATTGTCTATAGGCGACGGTAACCATTTTCCATCAGATGAGCTGCCTATAGTCATAAAAAAAGCATACGCGTTGGTTGACAGCAAAATGCTTGCTCCTTCACACATTTTGATAACACCGGCCGATTAAGGACGCGTTTTTAAAAAATGCTCATTTTCACAGCTTATCAGTACGAATTACAGTCGACGCCGTGTGTGAGCTACGCACGTGTGTAGTATGAGACCAGATGCTAGAACTGAAGTACGTAAAATTGAATACGCGTCCTTAATGTCATTGTCAACTATCGGCCGAGTGCCTTAGTAGTTCGGTGAAGCTGTCAAGGTCGCAAGGCTAATAGCATAGTCAGTTCAAGAGAAACAAAAATTGTCAAGTTTTAACGTAAAACAGTGGTGGTATTATATATTTATTTATATAATAAATATATTTATTTATTGTTTATTATTATTTAACCTTTTGGGGCGTGTTCGATGTAATCTATACTAATATTATAAAGAGGTAAAGTTTGTGACGTTGTAAGGGGTAATCTCAGGAACTACTGGTCCAATTTGATGATCATATTTCAGTGTTATATAGCTCATTTATCAGGGAAGGTTATACGCTGTATATCATCACGCTAAGACGCATAAGAGCGGAGCAGCAATGAAGAATGTTGCGAAATCGGGGTATTTTTTCCTTTTCAGAGCTTCCGCTGCATTTTAGCGCAAAATAACCATTCCACGCGTACGAAGTCACGGGCAGAAGCTATTAACTAATTATATTATCTATACTAATTGTTGGCGACGCAGCGTAAAATGTAGCGAAATATAGACATGTGTTGGCGCGCGCATACCAATATCGGTCTGACGCCATATAGGGCACTGTGAGGACAATTCTAGTGTACCCAATTTACTAATAATAATATGCATTTATACTAATGTAATAAGGTAGACGAGTTTATTGCTTTGAACGCGCTAATTTCTGGAACTACTGATCCGATTTGAATAATTCTTTCAATGTTAGAGAGCTGATTTACCGAGGAAGGCTATATATTATCACGCTAAAGCCAATAGGAGCGGAGCACCAATGAGGAATGTTTCAAAATCGTTTTTTTTTTTACCTTTTGAGAACTTTGTCTTTAGCTGTGGCGTCGCCGGCAGTAACTAGTACTGAATACATATAAGTATAGCTACTACATCACGATCGCCATAGTCTGTAGTTACTACTACAGTTCCTCGTTATAAGAATGACAATTTTGTAAATGCGCTTGTTCATAAGTATAATAAAGAAAGTTTTACTCTGAAAAGTAATCCATGTCCTCCATAATATCAGGCAGTTCTCGTCCGTCTACATCAATTATCATAAAACATAGTCCAATCAGTGATAGAGCTACCAAAATTATAATGGCTATGAAAGTAGAATCGTGTATAGGTCGAAACAGGTACAGTATGTAACTTATCATGGAGCCAAGCTGGCCAGCTGCGTGACAGAAACCAAAACCAGTTGCTCGAATGTTTATGGCCAGAAGACGAGGTGTAATATTCAAAATTAGAGCATGTATTATTACTCCTGATGCGATGGTGAATGATGATAGAATATTTTGCGTCAAAACCTGAAAATACTAAGATATTAATTTTAAAGTTTATACTACGAATTAATGAGAAGAATATATTAAGAAGGGTTTTTTTAGCAGGAACAAGAAATCATTGTCTACAGGCTAATTGTTTAGACAGTAGCAATATTTATGGACGATACTCTGCACTCGATTCTCGTTCTAAATCGATTTAAAAAATAGGTGCTTAATATTTGACCTAATTATCTAGAACAATATAAAAATTATACACAATCCTCTACGCGTTAAAGCACAGTGGCAAATACCGTGGGGTGATTTCATTTTCACTTGAAAGGGAACGCGGGAACGTCAGGGAAAAAACAAAAGGGTTTATTGTCCGTTTTATTATCGATCAAATCAAAATTTAAATCAGGGTTGCCAATTGTAGCTTTCGACACCGGTCATTGCACCTAGATTGTGTTTATACTTTTGAAAGTCTTAGAACAAACTTTAACTTAGGTTTTCTTGGTTGTACCCGTGTACAGTGACCGCTGTAACCGCGATTCGCGTCAGTTGTAAGGACTATTGTAAGTCTGTCGAATAAATTCCCCTTCGGCGAAACGTGCAGTTTGGTGTTGCCCGCCAGCGTCCCGGATCCTTTCCCCGTGTCCCGGATCCTTTCCCTTTCACCCTCTACCCTTCCCCTCTCCTTAGTCTCCTACCCCTCCTACCCCTAGCACCCGTGACTGGGTATTCGGGGGTTCCGTCCCTTTTACTAATATTATAAAGAGGTAAAGTTTGTGAGGTTGTAGTGGGTAATATCTGGGAAGTCGGAGAAAAAATGGTTAAACGTTTCTTACGAACGTTGCCTTAACGATGAGATATATGATTGAGTTCTAGAAAAAAATTGTAGCTTGATAATGCCTATTACCGCCCAACAAATGCATTAGAAGTACATTAAATTAATTAAAATATGCATTACTCACACTACTGATTCAATTTTACACAAATTATACACACATGTAAATAAAAAAGACATTTTGACATCTGTCAATAAAGGACTTCAAAAAAGGTTGTGAAGGAGGTTGCTATGCTCGACTGTATGTATTATTTTACTCTTACGTACCAATTACCCTTTTTCATTCTACATTCAACAGTGACAATAACCCTAATAAAATTCAAACTTTAAAAATCAATGAACTATGGTCGAATGTCGACCACTGGGCGCCCACTAGTATGATGATAAAATTAAACATGGACTTTGCGATTGAGACTTTTAATATGGACTTGTCCAGGAAAAAATATATATCCGTCTGTCACATCGAATAAGTCAAAGTAAAAGGCCAGTGTGCATAGACACTTTTAAATGGAGTAGTCCGGTGAAGCTGTTAAGACCTTGCATGGTCAATAGCATAGTCAGTTCGAAAAAAAAAAACTTTTAAATGGCTACTTCGCTACAAACTTTAAACACACAAAAAATTTAATTGTTTCCAGTAGGTTTACTGCGAGGGGAACAAAGTAAAACAAAAATCTATTCTCACATTTTTAATACTCATCAAAACATCAACAAAATGTATATATTACAGTTTTCAAAAGCGCTCAAAATTATATTTACAATGACATTTGAATATAGTTTATTATTCTTAGAACTAATTGTTTTTTGACAAAACCAGCTAACTGAACGCACGCGCGGCACAAAAAAAGTTGGAGGGGAACTAATAAATATACATTCCCCTTCAAAGCCTCAAACTAATATTCAATTATTCTGAAGGCCACTTAATTACTGAACATTATACTTTTTTTTATAACTATTTAATTATATATTTTTCTCGAAACACTACAACATTGAATTGGCACTAAAATGGAGGGAATTCATTTTAAATATAATTTAATAATTTATCTTTATAACATGCGTTGAAAAGCTCGGTTCATTATTTATATCGTTGTTTTTTTATTTTATATATTTATTGGGAAATGAAGATTTTTCTCAGACTTCTGTGTAACATGTAAGGCCATAAACGAGACTACGTTAAGCGTTCTAATCGGTGACAGGAAATACATCAACTTTCACGTAATTTATGGCATCATCCGAATTACTATATGTATTTCCTGTACCAGATAATTAACAATCTCTTAATTTATTTCGAAAATATATATATCTTATATCCAAAGTACGATTGAATAAGTTTTGCAACATTCGAATCAGAATGAAAAAAGAAATTAAGATATTTTTTTTGGATTAAGTTTGCTTTTGATTTGCAAATAAGATGGAAGACTTTCATCACTTTCTCTATAACTTAAAGAAATTACGCGAAAAACATTTAAAAATATCCAATATGAGATAAGAATAATTGGTGCAAAGTACATTTCCCTAGATTTTTTTATTTAGTATCCTCTCGAATGACACGAGAAATTGTTTTAATCTTAGCAAAAAATCTCTTTTTTTTTCTTTGCAAATCACAAAACCGAATGCAACATCTTCTCCAAACGTACTTCAAGAAGAACCCTTAGGCACATTACTGGTATAGACAATAACTTTACTCTCTAATAATACACAGCGCTATAGAAAAAGCGTTCTTAAATATATCTATTATAATTTCTAGTTTTAAATATTCAATAGCATTTTGGAATGAAATTTAGCAACGTCTAAATATTTATTTAAATAATTAACAAAATAACGTTATTTATAACTGTTATCTGCTTCATAATAGTTTTGACGTTTGTTTTTTGTTGCAAAAAGATCCTGGCCACTGTTAAAAAACAATGCCAAGAGACAACCTTTTTTACACGTTTCATGCATCTTTGTATCATTGTTTATGGTTTACAGAGGCACCGTTTTGTCAGCCGACAACTTTTATTATAAGCTTCATTAACATTAGAGAATCGCTTACAATAATACCATATAGTAAAGATCCAGTACGGTAAATAACAGAACGTTCATCAACAAACTAAATTGTTTTATACAAGTTTAATATTGATTTTAAAACGAATCTAAAATAAATAACAACCTAAAATAGTTGATATAAAAACAGGTTTAAATATTCAAGAAATACCGTACAAGATTCCACTATAAAATACAGTATAGTAATATGTAATTTGTTTCGCTTTTTATATAGAATATATAATTTTGAAGTTATTTGAGCTCTTAATTAAAATTCAACAAACACTACGGCACCATACAATAATATATAGTTTAAATACATTGCTTTCAATGATACGGCATTTCGGTTTACTCATAATTTAATAATTAATGACAGTTTTGTCTGTTCTTAGTCGAAAATAGAATAATTCAGTAACTTTTTATTGTCTCCAGTATATTTGACCACAAAAACACGTGGTTTTAAAAGGCCAAAAGGTTTTTAATTTTAATGCCAATATAGAATACGATACCTTTAGTTCATAAGGCTTCTTAAGGCTTAAAGGGCATATATCCAATAACCTGCATAAATTACAAAAAATACCACATGCTTTTGTATTATCTGGATGTATATTTTAATCTGTGAGTTTGTTTCATCTGTATCTTTTTTTTATTGAAAAAAAAATACTTCTTAAAATAATCACAATATGATAATTTTTTAAAAGATATACACACAGTATATACTATCAATTGAAGTGTCAATTTTTCAAATTTATTATGGTCACTGGATGTATGACCTTTAAGCCAATATTGTAGATTATATCTAACCATAATTTGACAAGTTGAAACTGTCAATAGTACTAAATAATTCGTAAATGTAACAACTTGCAATCTCACAACCGAATGCCGTATCAATGAAATATATATAGGAATTCTTACTCCCCCGCGTTGATCGTGATTGTTTTTCCTTTCGGATCGTCAAACCTGTCCATCGTACGAATGTCCAACATCATCATGATACCATAGAAGGTGATCCCCAAGAGGATGAACACGACAAAGAGACCGGACCAGATCGGAGCGCTGAAGAAGCCTACGCAGTTGAAAGAATCACCGAAGGGCACGGTTTCGTTTGTGGTCTCGAAGAACGGTTGTACCTGGATATGCAACAATAATAGTGCATTTTTATAGTTAATCGCTTATGAGGCTGAATTGTAACGAGTGTAGAGGTAAGGAGAACCATCTCTGTGTATGAAAACGTGTCCGTCAAATTAGGGTGTTGCTACTGTAACAAGACTATAACACTAAACACTCAATGTAGGTTATATTTACAAGACTATTTCGAACTATCCATAACCTTTACCTATACTAGCGCCATTTTGAAGGGTCTTGGAACTATTATTTAGTGCTTACAGCTGGACACTTTCAACATGGACCCATATGCGGTAGTTCTCTTTACCTCTTACCCTTCATACGGTACTGATGGAATTTTTAATGTTGATTTTTATTAATTTCCTGACGAATTTGAAATATTAAATATTGTCCCATATTGATTACATTGTAAGAAAATGAATACAAGAACAATATTTATTTATCGAAAATAATATTTTTCACTAAACTCTTAAATGAATAACATTAGATTTTAATTTGTAAGTAGTTTATATATTTATGTCCAGTGTGTGTGTGTGTTTGTACATATAACTTTTAGTATATACTAGCTGTGCCCGCGACTTCGTCTACGTGGAAGTTTATGTAAAAACAATGATCAATAAAGTCATCTGAATGTATTAAGTCAATTTACTTGTCTACATTTTTCTCGTACTTATGCCGCGTCGTCATTAAAATTACAGTAACTTTTGATAGATTGCACCGATTTTAATGAAACAAACACTAAGTTACTCCCGAGGATATGCTTTACGATTGTCTTACTGAGGTTTTATTGTGAACCCGTACTTTAGCAGTGATGCGTGTTCATACAAACAGACAGACAGACATTTCTAAAAATTTTTGGAATGTATTCTATTACTTATTCCTAGACACCCGCAACAATTTTTTTCACGTAAATCCAAAAAGTACAGTTACGTTAGATTTACTTTCTTATTATGGTGGTAGGTGTTTTATTATCTTACTGTTGAAACTTGAAAAATTAATTAACTAAGATTGACTTTAGGCAATTAGGTGATTACTATATATAATATGCGAAACGCATTATAATATACCAGGTGATAGGGTAAACACTCGCAATATCCTAGGATATAATACTTCATGGTCACATTTAACATATAAACTAGTACTATCAAAACAAATATTAATAAATAACAAGGAGAACTTCAGTTAAAATTTGTTCTAAGACTTTCAAAAGTATAAACACAATCGTAATAAACCTAGGGGCTCAAAACTGTAAGGGGTGACCCAGAGTTAATAACCTTCGACAATAAATCCTTTTATGTTGTTCATGCCCTTTCAACGTTGACGGTCATTGACACTGTGCTTTAACATAGCAGTGTAGAGGATTGCGTATAATTTTTGAATTTTTCTAGATAATTAGGTCAAATATTAAGTATTTATTTATTTAATTGATTTAGGACGAGAATCGAGAGCAGACTATCCTCCATAAATATTGCTACTGTTTAAATATCCAGCCTGTATAATAAGCACAGGCAGTATAAAATTAATAATAGAATATTAAATTCATTGTGCTCTAATAATCTTTTCATACTTATATAAGATTTAGTCCGTACTTTCAACAGTAATTGTTTAAAAAATAAGAACATACATAATCTTTGTTAGTTAACTGTCTAGTTAACAGAGTATGCTTAGTTTGCAAAGAGATAACAGTATTAGATTAGATAGATGGTAGAGTCACGCTGCAGCTATTACTGGTTTCGGCATGAATGGATCGGTTCACCTGGGGTACTGCTACCCTCACACAGAAAACCGACGTGAAGTAACAGTGCTTGCATTGTTGCGTTTCGTTTAGTCAGTGTGAACGCCGGATACCCACCTCCCCCTTCCTCACTCGCCTCACCCCCAAACACAGGCTAGCAACGCACTCGTGACTCGCCTGGTGTTGCAAGTGTCTATGGACGGTGGTGATCACTTAACATCAAATGACCAACATGTTCGTTAGCCTCCTATGATATATAAAAAAAAGAAGATTAAATCCATTCTGAACCTCAACCATTACCATAGGGACCATAGACTAAACTAAAAAAAAGAAACCCAACCACTACAAATTTCGATACATACCTTAATATCCTCAAAGGTTAGAGTGTATTCTATTGTCTCATTGACACTGGTGAAGCTGACAAACTGCTTACAGCGGTACGAGAAGCCAAGAAGCGCTTCTACGTTGGACGTAGAATATAATTGCTCATTGACAGTCGGAGTTGTCTGCTTCAGTGTAACGGTGTCTGTTGATTATGAGAAATTATACAAAATATAAAAAAAGATGAAAATTATTCAACAAAGAAATCAATTAAAGATAATATTTCTTGAGTTGTGATTACATTCCAATATGACATCTAATGGAGTTACCTATACATAAATAGACAGAGATAAAGTGTTCAGTACGTTTTTCTATTCAGTTTTCACAATTATCTTTTATTTTCTTATTTAGTAAGCTACATAATCAATAAAAAAAAATATGGCAACAGTTTTTCCTTACCATTGAGTAGTCAAAGTCTAGAAAGCTCTATTTGTCAATACATCACAATACTTACATCTACTACCTAACCTTAAGTGTAGTCTTTGGCAAAATAAAACTTGATAATATTCAAACTTAAAAACTTAATAGATTATGGTTGAATGTCGAGTATTAGATAACCATTATTATAAACAATTAGCGGCCTGGCCGACGATGTCCCGCCCTGATTATAAGAAATTCCTGGATAAATTATACACCAAACATTCCTCGTGCATCACTTTATCCACTGGTGAAAACCGCATAAAGATCCGTTCAGTAGTTTTAGAGCTTATCGCAAACAGACAGACAGACGCTGTAGGAGCCTTTGTTTTATACTATGTAATGAAATGTGTCTGCTGTTTGTCTAGTCCCATTAATCCCTGAAATAACTATTGGTTATGATGCAGTTTTTTGGCAGATCGAGGACTTTCCAAAGTATTATGTAACCGACATACCTTTAAGTTTTTGATATTGTTTAATTGGTAAAGATAAAAATCAAAATAGATTACTTAACATCATGGTTTATAGGAGGTAAGTAGTAATTAAAGATAATCAATTCAGAAACAATAATAATCGAGGGAAGAGAGAAATGAAGTTATTATAATATTGTTATGGATTTTTTGGATGGAGCCCATTGACAATGCAGGATGGCGAGCCAGGGCATTCCAGGCTTCTTGCAATCCAAGCTTTAAGTAGCTCTTATCCACCATTGCCTGAACTCCTCAACCTATCTTTTTTTAATGAGAATGATGTTAGGTACCAGCTAATATATATATCATCTAACTTTTACTTATATCTCCTTTGATTTAATGGCAATTCGACCTATCTCTCAAGAGCAGTGGATCATTTTTTTTTTATTTCATAGGAGGCAAACTAACAGGTGTGTCACCTGATGTTAAGTGATCACCACAGTCCATAGACACTTGCAACACCAGGAGAGTCGCAAGTGTGTTGCCAACCTGTCTTGGCGGAGAGGGGGAGTAAGGGAAGGGAGAAGAGGAGGTGGGCCTCCAGTGCTCTCACTGACCGAACGAAACGTAATAATGCAAGCACTGTTACTTCACATCGATTTTCTGTGAGAGGGTGGTACTACCCTGGACGAGACAATCCATTCATGCTGAAACCATTAATAGCTTCAGGATGACTCTACCAACTTATTTTCTAAATAGTAAATTCCTTTGTACACTTAACAAATTGTGATCAAAATTTTATAATGATCAAAGTTTACGAATGTGTTGCAAAGAAACAAACTCATTGGCACAATAATGATATTAGTTTGGATAAGTGGACTAACCAAAGAACCAGTATCCGCCCGCCGATCTGAAGTTCAGAGTGAGGTTCGTGTTGTCGAATATCATTTCTGTACTCATGACAGTGTTGTTAAAGCTTGATTCGTGGCTGACAAACCCGGTAATATTGGTTGTTGTGTTCCCTGTAGTGATCATAATCTCTTTAACGTAGAGACGTAGTCCATTTAATAAGTAATCCGGTGAACTGACAACAGGCTCGCTTGCTTGACGGCGGGCCCTCGAATGGGCCTCTGGGATGGTCCAGGATGGATTACGGGCAGTGTAAATGCCCACGATGTCATCATACTTGCTTCCGAGTTTCTCAAACACGTCGGATATTAAGTCGTTGTGGCGACGTAGCATATCGTTTCTCGATTCACCTTCCTTAGCATCCTTGAGGCTTATGAATAGAACTTTGTTATTATAATCATCAATGTCTCCAGATAGGCCGTTTTCGGTAAGTTTCACATGGTCTGCTTTACCAGCGTAATTGTTCAGTACACGCAGCGCGTTTTCAACTGAAGGTAGGTACAAGGAATTCGGGAGATTTCTGTGCAAAAATGAAAAAGGTGTCTCACCCTCGG
Source organism: Antheraea pernyi (assembly GCA_015888305.1). Lineage (NCBI taxonomy): Eukaryota > Metazoa > Arthropoda > Insecta > Lepidoptera > Saturniidae > Antheraea > Antheraea pernyi. The sequence continues at coordinate 503,546 of MU158942.1, forward strand.
AGTTTTTACTCGAAATATCTTCAACCGATAACGATTCTTCGACGAATACTACGACGAAGGGATCGTTCGCTAACTCCCTTTTCAATAATCCCTTGAATTCCGGGCCCGTTACTGTTGTTAGGGGGTTCGATTTCAAGGTAGACTTGGGTAAGCCCCATAAGAACACTGGAACATTAGACGCGCTAACAACACTTAGAATTAATAACGGAAAAATCAAACGGCAAAACGCCATTTTTATGGTAAAACTATAGAACGTCTGCGGACTAAAAATTTAAGTTTTAGCCCAGTAATTGTCATAAAAAGACAGAAAATGGGCGATGACGATTGACCATCGGTCATGTGAAAAGTGATCATATGATAAATTGACGCTTTGTCTATACCTAATAATGTTGCCATTTACTTATAAAAAAATTGTTATTTTACTATATCTTAAGCACTAATTAAATTAAATTGTATACCGATTCACGTTTATATTATTGATAAAAGGGCAATTTTAAGTCTTTAAAAGATTTTCACTGACATCACAACTAAATTATTATTTTTTCGTTAATTTCTGATAGTTACAAATCCTGAATAGAAATACTGTTAATTAAGGTATTTCTTCTGAGCAGGTCGCCCTAAAATCGATATTATACGTCAGACTTACACCATAGATTTTTTTTTTTCTTTATGAATAATATTTACAGGAAAAGGTACCTGTAATTCACATCCAAAATAGTACGAAAAAATTATAAAAGAACATAAACAAGGCTAAGAACGAAATATATACCACTATATACATACTAATAATGGGAAATGCATATAACTTTATATAATGTATTTAAATACTAAATTGTTAATTTAAAAAAAAAAAATTACGCTGACACTTTTAAGAAATAGGAATATTGGATATATACTTCAATACGGTGCAATCACAGCTTTAGTAGTCCGGTGAAGCTGTAAAGACCTTGCCAGGTCAATAGCATAGTCAGTTCGAAAAAAAAAAAAAATCACAGCTTTAGTTTTGTAATCGATCACACATAAAACAGACCTCGCGATTTTTTATTCAATGTCAATTAGAATACAGTGATAGATTCCGAATATACATAAAACATAATTTTCTTTTTCTGATATAAATAAAATGGTAGAGGCCTGACATTGTATTTTTTGTATGTCATAGGTGGCAAACGAACAGGAGGGTCACCTGAGTTAAGTGATCACCACCGTCCATGGACACTAACGACACCAGAGGAGTCGCAAGTGCGTTACCACCCTTTGGGGTGAACAAACAGAGGGAGGGAGGCAGGGAGGGAGGGAGGTTAGGGGAGGGAGAGGAGAGAGGAAAGGGGAGGGAAGGCGGGCCTCCGGTGCTCTCACTGACCGATCGAAACGCAACAATGCAAGCACTGTTACTTCACGTCGGTTTTCTATGAGAGGGTGGTACTACCCCGGGCGAGCCGACCCATTCATGCTGAAACCAGTTATAGTTTCAGCGTGGCTCTACCACCATTAATGTACTTTTTCCCAGGCATATATCAAATTTACATAAATGCGAGCAAAGACGTGAACAAAAGTTAGTTTAATAAAAGTTATTGAGATAAAAAAAAACTGCAATACCTCTTTTTCTTCAATTTATTTTCCTCTGTACATATAAATCTACAGATTGCGAAGATAAAATAATAGACGAAATCATGGGGATCAGCTATTATTGTACCTATACAATAACTAATGTGTCCTTTTTTTCGGCGGCATTATTTGTTCTCCTTCTTTTTCTCTTAGAGAAATAATTAAAAAGCGTATCCGTCATACGTCAATAGAATTGAAGCAAAAACTTGTAAAAATGGATTTAATGAGCGTCTTCATTAGAATGCTTTTATTAAAAGTATGTCGCGCCGATAATAACATACTTCCCACTTTCTTACTAGATTATGAAGGATCTATGCGACACGTTGATTACGCACCGAATCCGTTTAACAAGATGAGTTCGAACGACTTCGCTGATATTGTCCATTCTTCGATAAAAAGAAGCGAATGCCTAATAATATTTGTCGAAGAGACATTTTCGATTGAAGACATGTCAGTTAAGGATCATTTAGGCACTCCCTTCTGTCATCTCCGTCAAGGGTTGTTGGATAAAAAGGTTTTGTACTTACCCAACGTGGTAGAACCGTACGGAACACTGAATCGTATATTACGTCCTCGGCCTAGGAACGTATTTTATTTAAATTTTGGTAGTAAACTGGAATTACCCGAAGAGTTCGAATACATATATGTGTTTTTCGAAAATGGCGCCAATGAATCATTAGCGAGGCGGTTGAGGAAACACGATGTTATGATGAAAGAGGTGTATTTTGCAGTTAGGCAGTTGAAACAGGGGCCGGTGGTAGCGTTCTACACTGGAAAGTCTAACCCTGTGGTTGTTGAAAGAACAGAGTATTTATCAGAACGACCAATCCCTGTACCTAAATTGTTGGACGTGGATATTCTATCTGAAGGTGCACTTTTTCGGTTTTCAGGCTAGTATTATAATCTATACTAATATTATAAAGAGGTAAAGTTTGTGAGTTTGTGACGTTGTAGGGGGTAATCTCAGGAACTACTACACCGATTTTGAAAATTCTTTTACCAGTATAAAGTCACGTTATTTGTGAGTGTCATAGGCTATATATCATCACGCTAAAACCAATAGGAGCGGATCAACAATAAAAAATGTTTTAAAATCGGGCCTTTTTTTTTCTTCCGCTGCGTCTTAGCCCAAAATAACTATTCCAAGCGTACGAAGTCGCGGGAAGAAGCTATTAACTAATTATATAATCTATACTAATATTATAAAGAGGTAAAGTTTGTGAGGTTGTAGGGGGTAATATCTGGGGAGTCGGAGAAAAAATGATCGAACGAAAACGTTTCTTACGAACGCTGCCTTAACTATGAGAGGCATATGATTGAGTTCTAGGGAAAAGTTGTAGCTTGATAGTCCCTATTACCGCCCAATGAAGTGGGCACGGGTCGGCTAGTTAATTATAAGTCCAAGCGGACAATGTAATTAGTATTACTTAATCTTGTGTTATTTATTGGCTCTATATTATGTAATATTGCACGTGTTATTTTACGTAATATAGTTTGGTTATTGTGCATAAGTGAAGTGGGTGGGAAATAATACCACGGAGTATGAATTATGACTTGCCACAAAAACTCCCTGGAAAGTATTCTAATAAGGCGGCCACCATCTTGTAAACTTATAATATCATTATCTAGTCGACAATGACAGTAATAATCGACTAGAAGATTGGTTACCAAATAATAAAAAAAGCACCACTTTCCTTAACACACAATATAGGTGCTACATGACAGACTTTCAATTATAATGTGGTTATAATGCATAATTAAGGGATTAAAAGCGAAATAGTTGTGTTTTACAGTGCAATCTTATACGATTCTGTCCAGGTGTGTACGTTTCCAGTCCGACACGTCGCGCCTCCTTTAGCCAAAAGCCGACAATTGCTGAAGAAACTTGGACGAGATGGAAATTGTCGACAAAGATGACTTACACGGATTTTGAACTGTTGTTCAATTTTAATCTAGAAGATACGAACTGGTGGATCCTTGGTTTGTAACAAATTATATTTCAGACTACCTGTTGTCCACGAGGAAGCACGCGTGGAGTTTGACAAAAAAAAAATGTTCCGAGTAAAAGTACGCGTGGGTCTGGACAGAGCTTCATTATTCTATTTTATTTGTGCGTAACGCTATTTAAAAAAGAAATAAAAATCATCCCAATAACATCTATCTGCCAGTGAAAGTTCCGAAAAATTGATACAACTGTTTCGGAGATTCCTCACGGAATATATAGCGGACTACAGCTATTATTATATAATAAAAGTGGACAAAGTTACTCCTTATAACATGAGTTATCTGCTACTGATAGTCCCGGAAAATCGGTCAAATTGTTTAAGAAATTAGCCGAAATAAGCAGACAGATAAACAAAAAATTCAAAAATGTATTTTTTATTATAAATCCTTTCATATCCATTTAGTAAAAAGCTGTTATTTTAATAAATAGATACATATTCTTTAATATGAATTAATAGATGGTTAATTAAATTTTGTATTCTATTAAAATAAAACTTTTAAACTAAAATAAGACTTTAGCAATGCCGATCGAAGGCTAAAAATGCTAACAAAAGATTACATTTGAAAACAAGGAGATAAATAGACCAGGTTCGGTAGTGATGATTTTTTTCGTTCGATTTTTGTCCTAGTTTCTCCTAAACACAAAATTATTTTTGATTTAAACTGCTCTACTAATTATAAGATGGTTGTTAACACCTTCCACAATACTTTAATTAATGCTCTTAGCTCTACATTGGAAAGCTATATTAAAAGCTAATTGGCAGTAGTTTGTCAAATATTTATCGCATTCTTAACATATTTCTCAAAACTCTCTCTATTAGGATTTTATCTAAGCGTTAACAATTTAATACTTTAAGACTGACTGACAACGTGTATGTAGCATTAAATTTTGTACAGTTTTGGGATTCGTTGAAAATCATTGTTATAGTAAATTGTCTTGTAACTGAAAGGAGTTATCAGTTGCTGAATATTCTCGTATTTTGTAGTTATTTAATTGTGTATCAGTTAGTCCGGACAATAAAAACTATTTTTTTCTTTCGCTTGACTTGTGACTCATAGTCTCAATTTATGGATACCAGAAACAGTATGCCTCCTGGAAGGTGGCGAGGAGGTGGGTCGAACAACGATGTATGCAAGCGCTCCTTGGGATTCATCTTACGTCTGCGGAGATCCGATAGTCCTTATCAATGCTAGAGATGGGAGTTCTGTCACTATATCCAAATATCAGGTGATTAAAAATGTATCTTAGTTGTAGTTAGCCCTCGTTGGGTAACGAACTTCGTACTATTTAAGGTCTACTAAAAACCCGGAAGAGTAAGGTCAACCTGTTAAAATCATAAATACTTTATTCAGTTTAGGCCCTAAGAAGGTGCTTATGAACGTCAAAACGACCACCGGTTCGGACAAACAACCCACTCATCGAAAAGAATCGACAACAAACTTGATCTGGGTTATAACTTTAACATATAAAATAATATTATTAAAACAAATATTAATAAACAATCAAGAAAACTTAAGTTAAAGTTTGTTTTAAAACTTTCAAAAGTATAAACAGAATCATAATAAACCTAAGTTCAATGACCGGTGCCAAAAGCTACAATGAGCGACCCGGAGTTAATAACTTTCAATATTAAAACGGACAATAAACCCTTTTGTTTTCTGTTCCGCAAATCGGTTATATGCTTTGGGGACTTTGTTGTAAAACCTAACACTTTTAATGTAATAAAAGTGTGATTTGACAATTGCTAAAAAAGCTTCTAAATATGCATTAGCTGTGAATTTTGATAACCACGATGATTATTTATTGGTCAAATTTAAAACATTCGCACTTGACAAATATAAGAAAAAAATTCTGTGTTGCCTGATTTTTTATCACCCTCTGCGGTCTTTGTTTTTATACTTGTCTTTCATAATCAGATCCAGCCATTGCGACCTTACTCTACGGTACTGCGCAACGGGTCCGTCGGCAACGACTCGACGACTTTTGGATCCAAAGTTAATTGTGGACCCTATTTCAATTGCCGTATACTCGCTGGGCTAATGGTCACAATGATTCTTGCCGCGATACTCGCGTGTGGCTTCACAGCGCTGTATGATTGCAGTTCTAATAACAGATACGATGACCCCTCAGGCAAACAGCTCATGCACGAGGTTTTTGGTTAAACTATAGTCATATCGTTATTAAACTAATGAGGCAATAGATTAATTAATATAATTTTATAGCCCAGTCATTATGATATGTTTCAGTTTCTACCGGCCGTAGTTTTGACTAGTTTTAATTAGATTTTTCACTCGCCTTTAATCTTTAGGCTTGCTACCAACACGAAAAACATATAAATAAGAAACATAAAGTATGTCAAGTCCCCACTACATAGGCATTTACAGTTCGGTCAATCTCTGTTCTTGTTGAGAGGTCATGCCGCTCTCGGGTCCTAGTACACTGCATGCACTATTTGACTTCGCTATAAATTGCAAGAATATATTTTTTCTAATTTGAAGTGCAATTTTTGAGCTCATTTAAACAGATAAAACCTTGAGTTCTATAATATTAACACAGATGAAAAAAACATATTACAATTTCTAATTTTAAGTATATATGGTCTACCAATTTGTAGAGCAGCATTGGTTAAAGGTAGGGCGGTAGTAAAAAAAAATCATGATTGATCTGCCCTCGTAAGTCACAAACTGTGGTATGTTCGGAAAAGTTAAGATACCTATCGCTTTTTTTATTTCAAACTATTGACAAACAATTTAATTATAATAATTTATCTTAGTTTTAGGTATTTTTAAGATAGGGCATTGCCCCACAATGTCCCCCCTAGCTACGGCCCTGATAGTCCATACTGTCAAGTAATTAAGAATATTAAAATGATATTTTTATTAATATGGCCTATTATTCCCGACCTTTTTTCGTGGCATATATCCTTGAACTTATGATCGTGCTCCATATTATATGTTCATAACGTGTCGTCTATAGAAACTATAGACCAATTTTATTATTACTACATTTAATTGTGTGCATTGTATACGAATATATTTTATAAGGAATTCTCTTACAGTTACTTACCTGACCGGTAAAATACGCGTATATGTTACTTATCATCGCGCTAAGACCAACAGGAGCGGAGCACGAATAAAGAATGTTCCAAAATCGTTCATCTCCTACGTAAACGAAGTCGCGAGATAAAAGTTAGCGTTTTGTGTAGTTTATATATTTTTATTATAAATGCGTAAACTTTAATGGTGGTAGAGCCACGCTGTAACTATTACTGGTTTTAGCATGAATGGATCGGCTCGCTCGGGGGAGTACCACCCTCTCACAGAAAACCGACGTGAAGTAACAGTGCACGTATTGTTGCGTCTCGTTCGGTCATTGAGAGCGCCGGAGGCCCACCTCCCCTCCCCTCTCTCCCTTCCCCCCAAAGGGTGGCACAACGCACTAGCAACTCTGGTGTTTTAGTGTCCATGGATGGTGGTGATCACTTAACATCAGGTGACCCACCTGTTCGTTTGCCACCTGACATAAAAAAAAACTATATATCATCATGCTAAGACCAATAGAGCACCAAGGAAGAATGTGTCAAAATAACTATTCCACGCGGACGAAGTCACGGGCAGAAGTTAGTCAAAAATAAAACAACAGAAATATTAAATTGAATAACATTTTATTTTCTAGTCCATGACACTCTCGCAAGATACAAACTAAAAACTACTAAAACAACATAATATATATTATTATAACCGAAACATTATCAATAATAACTATTCTAACATATAGCTAATAATTTACAGCGTAATTTATATGTATATAGGGGCCTTCACCTCCATTCACACAACCAAACACACAGACAGACAGAAATTGCTTCTTATACTCGGTGTCGGCGCTTTTCCTAACTTTGAAGGGATTTGTACATACGTTATACTCAGTTTTACGTAAAAAAATCGCGATGGAAAGTATCGTTATTTGCTATTACTGTTACAAAATTATCACCGTGAAAAATAACAGCGACGTGATATTTGTTATCAATAAAAATCGCAGTAGCACATAACGTGATTTTTCACTGTGATAATGGAATTTCAGGCTTTGTTTTTATACCTTTGGCTTTGTTTGGTTGAACGCGCTAATCTCGGGAACTACCGATCCGATTTGGAAAATTCTTTCAGTGTTAGATAGCTCATTTATCGAGGAAGGCTATGTATCATCACGCTAAGACTAATACGAGCTGAGCACCTATGAAGAATGTTCCTAAATCGTGGTTTTTTCCTTTTTTAGAGCTTCCGCTGCGTGTTAGCGTTAACCCAAAGTAACTATTCCACGCGGACAAAGTCGCGGAAACAGCTAGTTTATTTATAAAACAACCAAACGTTACGCGTTAATAATAGACAAGACGGGTAATAAAGCGCCGACATTTATCGAATGGAACTTATATAAAAACACAAACCTAACTAATAGGTGCATTATATTTGGAAAACGGTGTCTGTTATATAAAAAATAACGCGTGATTTTAGCGCGATCACGTTATCTAACGACCGTTATAGATTATAACGCTCTTCACTGTTACATTTCAAAATCTATAGCTATTTTTAAATGTATATAATTGCAAACGTGTAAGATCCGTTTTTCGACGTAGATTCATAAATGCGGAAGTTCATAGTGAACTTATTTTCATGGTATAAAGTAGCAGAGACTCAACCAAGCTGATGGTGAGTGGTCACGATTACTTGAACTCGACCTTGGAAAGAACCGTAGTTCTAATTAAATACCTACACGAATAGCTTTGTGTGTTGTTATGTGAAATTGTCGATCAAATTCTATATTATAGACTTTAGAACCGTCGATTTTACATTCATACCTCACTTTGGACTAGTAACAGAGGCTTTCAGTGTGATATAAAGTTGTTTATTTTTAATTTTACTATCTTAAATCATTACAGCAGATATAGAGGATACTGTATTCAGCTGTCTCGATAAGTATGGATTCGACGGGAGATTTATGCACAAAGATTACCGGCTAATCTTCAAGATCTATGCGTAAAGGTTACCGTGTAGGATCCCGCGAGATTTACGCGTAAAGGTTACCATCTAGAATCCACAACATTTACATAACGATACGATTACCAAAGAGAATCCGATAAGTTGATACATATACATTACGGTCTAGAATATGCGAGATTTATGCATAAAGGTTACCTTCTAGAATCCACGAGATTTATGCATAAAGGTTACCTTCTAGAATCCACGAAATTTATGCATAAAGGTTACCTTCTAGAATCCACGAGAGTTATGCATAAAGGTTACCTTCTAGAATCCACGAGATGTATGCATAAAGGTTACCCTTTTAGGATCTTGTAAATTTATAATACAACAGTTTTAAAATGTGACATAAAATTTACGTCTTAAATCACTATCGTACAAGTCACAGGCACGGCACGTTTTAGACGTGATCTCTAGATCTGATATTATCTGTGAACGGTATCTCTTTTTAATATTTTTAGACGCTCTATTCTGTTAGCTAACTTTGAATATGTCGTCACGTAACGCGTCAAACGAATGTTTAAAGCAAATGTGACTATAATAAACCAATTTAATACAAATTCTAATTATATTTGAGACCTAAGTGAAGTGATGATTGCCGGACTAATGGTTTATCAAATGCGACATCTCCTTCGTGGTTGGTGGTAATATTAACTCTATCTTGTATCATTCCTTCAGTTCTTATCTTCTTTCTTCTCTTGGCTCTGGTCGGTCTGCGGTTGCTGCTGCTGGCTGCCTTCCCGTTCCGCTGCCATCTGGTGACCGTTACAAGAAATTAGTAGTTAACTAATGCAACTATTTGTATATAGAGGGTAATAAAGGGTAGCAAAAATATTTTCTGTTTGTCGTAACCACAAATCGTCCGGCAGGCTATCGAATAACGTACAGCCGGCTGATAACCAGGTTACTACATGATCTAGCACATTCGCTTGACCGCTGCCCTCTCTATGACGAACGCAGCGGCTCAAATATGTGCACACGTACGTCTGTACATCAGTTTAAATCCTTGTCAAACTGACCACTTTAAATATATAGACTTAAATACTAAGAAGAACTTGTAATATATATAACTACTCGACAATGGCAGTAATAATATAAAAGATTGGTTGCCAAAAATAAAGTTAAAAATAAGAAACTTTCCTCTTTCTTTCACTTTAACGGATTAAATCTATAGATCGCACTCAATATTATCACAGACTAAGTCCATAATCGCAAACTTAACATTCACTTAGTTTATGCTGAGCTCGAGTTATGTCGAAGTCAGTTTAATATTCCCATATTAAAAGTGTTATTTCATACCTTCTTGTAAGCCTGCTCGAAGAGTTTCAGACTGGCCTGCTGTAGCTGCCCGGTGGCTGTCCTCAGTTCCTCGGGGTCGACGGAATCCTTCTTCGCTAACAAGTCGCGTAGTTTCGCGATCTCTTCACGTAGTTTATCGCACTGGAAGAGTGAATATACGTTTTATGTGTTGCCACAATCGATTGTGACATTCGATTCTCTAACCGATCCTCATATGACGATTTACTAGTTGGTCTTTGAGGGTAGCAAACTATCTGGAATGGCTTTACGGTGGGATTATCAATTATAAATACTTAAAACATAGTTAATTAGCAAATATGATCCAGCCCCATCAATCCGGCCGTATCTAAGCAACATATACCTATTTCTTTTTCACCACCGATATTGAGAATATGCCATCTTACTTCCCACATTTTATCGTAAGACAGTGTCGCGTTACAATATTACTTTACGTATGTGTGCGTTATCGTGCCGTTTGTTATGTCAAAATACCATGTACGTATGTAAGATGGTCGCTGATTTTAAATATGTTACACATATTTCGACGTGACGATTTCTACCATTCGACTCCTTCAATAAATAGAGATGGAAAGGCGCATGGAGAGGCGCATAGTATAACGCTTTTTCATTACGTAACGCTTTCTATCAGTTGATTTCTACAATACAATACAAATAGAGTAGTGTAAATTACAATCGTACAAGCCACAGACATGTTTTACACATGCTCGAGTTCTGGTATTATCTGTGAAACTAATTTTTTTTAATGCTTCGTTCTATTAGCTAACTTTGAATATGACGTCACGTAACGCGTCAAACGAATCTTGAAAGCAGATGTAATTATAATAAACCAATTTAATACAAATTCTAATTATATTTGAGACCTAAGTGTAGTGATGATTGTCTAGAAGTGACGGACTAATGGTTTATCAAATGCGACATATCCTTGTGCAAAAGTGCACAACGTTTTTACCTTACATGACGATTTCTACCAGTTCACTTCTAGATTACAAAAAGAGAGAAAGTAGAATGAGGGGTGTATAACGCTTTTTTATTACGTGATAATTTTTACCAGTGGTCTCTTACAATAGAAATTAGAAGGAAATGGGTGTAACGCTTTTTTCTTACGTGACGATTTCTACGAGTTATCTCCTTTCGCGAATGTGAAAGATGATGATATCATGAAGAACTCACTGACCTCGTCTTGTGGCAATTGGGCTTTGTATTCGTCCATTTTGGTCTCGGTGTCGTGTAGAACTCCCTCGGCTTGGTTCGCGACCTCGACTCGCTCGCGGCGTTGCTTGTCCGTCGCTGCGAACTGTTCTGCGGCCTTCACCATGTTTTCAATCTCGTCTTTGGACAGTCCACCCGATGACTGGATCACGACTGTTTTCAAAAAACATAATATATAATATTAAATTCCAAGCGAGTGAATTTTTGGCGGGATCTTGGAATGTCATGTAGTGAATTTTTTATATATATATTTATATCGCGACCGGCGATGGATAGTGTGTCACTCGGTAGTCGCCATTGCTTTTGGATTGTACTGTGGTTACCATCAAGCACAGTGCAGTCATTTTGCCGGGATACAATTAAAAAAAAAAATGTAACAAATTATGACATTTAAATAGTTCACAGTATAATTACACAGTTATTCTGTTCTATTGTGTTTTCACTTCGATCGGTAATCCTTAGGACTGCCTCGACTTTCTTTTCTATGTTCAGTAAACTATTATGTACAACATGTTCCTACACTTTATTTCCTACGGTCAGCGTACACCAGGATACTAACTCTGTTGCTCTTTCCCCGTGCCCTTGTCCCGGGCCGAGACGTGGACGATGCCGTTCGCGTCGATGTCGAAGCAGACCTCGATCTGGGGCACCCCTCGGGGAGCTGGAGGGATACCGACCAGCGAGAACTGCCCGAGGAGCTTGTTGTCCGAGGCCATCTCCCTCTCGCCCTGGTGGACCTTGATCTCGACCTGGGTCTGACCGTCGGCCGCGGTCGAGAACACCTGCAAGGAAGTCAACGAGAACATATAGTGTATACACAAGCTTCTGTTCGCGACTTCGTCCGCTTGGAATAGTTACTTTGGGCTGACGCTAACATGCAGCGGAAGCTCTCAAAAGGAAAAACGCCCGTTTTTAAACATTCCTCATTGATGCTCTGCACCTATTCGTTTTAGTATGATGATATATACATACATATATCTTTATATATAAATTTCTTCTCTACGTGTGTATGTCATTGAATGACCTCTAAACGGTTGGAGAGATTTTGATTAAATTTTGTGTGTTCCAGTCCATCCGAGAGTGGTTTAGATCCACAATAGGATCCGGTAGGTGGCGCTGCGGTTGAAATTTAGAATTTTTTTTATTATCAAGGCTGGACAACGTCCATATATTATTACATAGTATAAAAGAAAGTCCCCTACCGCATCTGTCTGTCTGTCTGTCTGTTCGCGATAAACTCAAAAAGTACTGAACGGTTTTTCATGCGGTTTTCACCAGTGGATAAAGTGATTCATGAGGAAGGTTTTCGTATGTAATTTATTAAGGATTTTTTTAATAATCAGGGCGGGACAACGTCTGCCGGGTCCGCTAGTATAATATAAGTAGTTCATTTTAAAATGAGCTAAATCCAATTTTAGGCATTCCCAAATAATTTACATTATTTTTCAAAGATTTGGTATTTTTAAATTTGTCTATACTAATATTATAAAGAGGTAGAGTTTGTGAATTTGTGAAGTTGTAAGGGGTAATCTCAGGAACTACTGGTCCGATTTGGAAAATTCTTTCAGTGTTATATAGCTCATTTATCAGGGAAGGTTATAGGCAATATATCATCACGCTAAGACCCATAGGAGCGGAGCAGCAATGAAGAATGTTGCAAAGTCGAGGTATTTTTTTCCTTTTCAGAGCTTCCTCTGCGTTTTAGCGCAAAATAACCATTCCACGCTTACGTATTACCGCCCAACGAAGTGGGCACGGGTCGGCTAGTATATAATAAATTATGGAGATCATAAAAAAGAATAACCTTATTCGACGGCAAGATTTTAACTTCGTTCTCGATGCATAAAAAATTGATACTTTTAAATAATTAAACTGCTATATGAACGATTAAAATTGGATTTGAAAAATTCTTTCAGTGTTATATACCTCATTTATCGAGGAAGGTTATAGGCTATATATATCATAACGCCAAGACCAACAGGAGCGGAGAACCCATGGAAAATATTTCTAAATCGGGGTTTTTTCCTCTTTCCTCTATCGCTGCATGTTAGCGTTAGCCCAAAGTAACTATTCACGCGAACGGAGTCGACGGCAGAGGCTAGTACTTTATAATTCGGGTATTCGTCCGCCATTTCATCTCTACAAATCTACGTTTGGCAATAGCAAACATGCCTTTCATACTTTGTTAAAAAAAAAGCAGGACAACTATTATGATATAGAGATATACCAGGTGAATGATTAGACAGTAGCAATATTTAAGTAAGATACTCTGCACTCGATTCTCGTTCTAAATCGATAAAAAAAATAGGTGCTTAATATTTGACCTAATTATCTAGAAGAATACAAAAATTATAATCAATCCTTTAAGCGTCTATGTTCGAGCACAGTGTCAATGACCGTGGGGTGAAGTGAAACTAACGAACAGACAGAGGATAATTATTCAAAGTTTAAGCATACAAAAGGATTTATTGTCCGTTTTATTATCGATAGATATTAACTCCGGGTCTCCGCTCGGAGGTTTTATGACCTGTCATTCAACCTAAGTTTATCTATGTTACCTCGGGTTTTCTTTGTTGTCCATTAGTATTTGTTTTGATATTATTATTTTATATGATAAATGTAACCATGACTTGCCATATCCTAGAATACTGCGAGTGTCGAACTTTTCACCTGGTATAGCATTTTTTAATTCTGATATTCGTTCATCACTTTACCTACAATTCTATGATTGACAATGACCATTTTGTGTACGACGGTTATTTATAGAAACAAAAGCATAGACCGAGTAAAATCATATCGTACCTGGCTCTTCTTAGTCGGTATCGTGGTATTCCTAGTGATGAGCTTCGTGAACACCCCCCCGAGGGTCTCGATGCCGAGGGAGAGGGGGGTCACGTCGAGGAGCAGGATGTCGGTGACGTCACCGGCCAGGACTCCGCCCTGCACCGCGGCGCCCACAGCCACAGCCTCATCAGGGTTCACAGCCTTCGAGGGAGCACGACCGAATATCTCCTGAACCGTCTGCTGGACCTGTTGGCGGAACAAATTTATGAATTGACACCATTCTATGCATCCACTGAAAACGATTGTAACATGTCATGTATTTTAAATCTTTGATTCTTCTATTGTTATGTCTACGCCGCCGTACGTAGCCACGCCACTGAGCGCGTCATTCGATTACGTCACTCTCTCTGCTACTCGACATGTTTCGGTATAAACGGAGTAGAGTATAAACTTTCTTAAATCATCCCAAAAAAATATTATAAAACCCTAAACAGTGTGTGTATCAGTGGGTATACGCCCAGAAAGTGAAACCACTTTGGCTTCATATGTTTTTAATTATATACACATATGAGAATGTTCATAAACTATATATTATAAGAGGTAATAATAAAAACATAAGATGAGTCATCAACCGTGGGAACGTAATATAATGGGGTTTTAAAAATATCCCAAGGTTCTAGTATTGACCTCACTCTACCAAGGTTTTTCCATTAATACAACGAGAAATAAGGAAGCGATCTTCAAGAGTATTGCACCTACAGTATCATAGCTTGTGAATGTAATACCATTATGTCATATTCTATCTGATTTTCGACTTCGAAAAAAGGAAAACAAGTATTCTCATTAATTTTGAAGACAATGAGATGAAATACATTACAAAGGTGGTAAATATAGCTTTCGGCATTCTTTTAATATATAATAACAATGTTAATAATATGGTACGCAAAATATTTTTAAGTGTTCACGATAATCACTGAGATCCAACTGGAAATAATGTTCTATAGATGCTTCGATCAACAATAACTAGATAAAGGGTCACGTACAAAATCGAAGCTAAATCCTGTCCGTGTAAATATATACTTATGTGTAGCTATTTGTTTACTAAGAAAGGGAGAAAAAAGTTTTAAAACAGTTTTTAGTTCAACCTGATTACAACCATGACACCTAGTAATAAAGTCACGAATGTTCAAAATATTATCTAATACTTACGATAAAACGAGCAAAGCAATAAATTACTCCCGTCACTTACAAATGAAAAGACAACATAAACAACATTTAGTGTGAATTCAACCTTAACGCGCAATGAATAAAGTACGTTTTCCCGTTATTGTACGTGTTTGGGTGTGGTTGGCGAGCCTTGACCAAACATTTGTACCATTGGCTTAAAATCGGTAATTTTGTTCAAAATTGAATATTATTTGTTAGTTTAAAGCGTAAAATATAACTTATTCAACATGTATTTAGCGAAAGTAAGATACTCCGACCGTTAAATTGCTTTTCCGGGTATTATTTTTGCATCTTTTGATTATACTGTGGCATTGTGAAACGTGCTTACATTGGCTGTGTTTCAAACAAAATAAAAGCTCACGTTTTAAGTTCTATCTTCACGTTCATCTAGTTTATCTAGTTATTGTTGATCGAAGTATAGATGTTAACGTTTCTCTCTCTCTCTCTTTGTATATATCTTGAGTGTGTTAAGAATATACTGTCCGATTCTCTCACAGTCTAAAACCTGTATACACATTAATAGCTATCTCTTTATTGTTATACATTTTCATATCATAAAAACAAGATCTACTTGAAAAAAAAAATTGTGCGTGGAGTCCCTCCGCGCGGAAGTGAAACTTAGTAATGTGAAAATGAAAATAGGAAGGGGTAGAAATCGATTTTTAGTGAAATCATATTGTTTCTATTAGACAAATCTATAACATTTACAATGGGATTATGATAACTAAAGTAAGTTACGAAATGTTTGATTATTTTTCTCGCTCCGTCTCTTGCTATTCCCCTTCCCCAGGGGCGTTGAACGTTTAACGCAACAGTGCTTTCATACCACCTCCATGGTAGCGTTAAACGTTTAACGCAACCATGTTGGAAGTACCGCATTACAAGTTTCACTTAAAAAAAACCCGTGTCCGTTAGATTATAACCCGGTAACGCGACGGTCCACGTCCGGGGAATATGTCCACGGTGTTATACTCTCGCACGTGTCGCTCGGACCGCCTCGACAGACATGATACATCTGTCGTCAGCGTGTGCTGTGCTTTTTATCGATAAAAGTTATAAACTATCTATCGATATTATTGTAATCCATATAGAGCTAACGTTAAGTCGAATTTTTGTCAGCATGACGGACAAACTGACAATCACACTCTGTCCGATTAAGAAGGAAACCTCTTCTCTGTTGAGATTTTAGCTGGATATGCTTTAGCCGAGAGACTACCACGTTGCTAATATCAGAATGTTATATGCAGATAAAATAATGGACTCCGAATGTGTTGACTCGTAAACGCTTTGGCAGCTAGTATACGATTCCTCTGGCAACAATACATTGCTCGGTAAAGTTGGTGCATTTGATGCTAATATGTATGAGTCAGAATTAGAATAACATAGTCATATGCCTAGAGGACACAATAATAACTCTATTTTTTAAGCGATCTTAAATACTTGATCGCTTCAACTCCTTTTCATAACCGCACCACACGTGCCGGTCTTCGGAGCCACAGTTTTACGGTAAATCCTATCTGGATACGAACTAAAAAGTTCGCAACGTCTTATCTTTGCCGTACCGTGAAGCTGTGGAACAATCTCCCGGCCAGTGTGTTCCCTCCTTCCTATGACATGGGTTCCTTCAAGCGCAACGTGAAGAGATACTTACGCAGGCCGGCATGACAGCGGCGACCGGCGATGGATAGTATGTCTCTCGGTGGTCGCCATTATTTTTGGATTGTACTGTGCTTACCGTCAGGCACAGTACAGTCACATACTGTATTTTTCAAGATAACAATACTTTCATGAGATTTGACAACTTTACCTGTCACCCTGTTACCGCTAACTATCTGTATTTTCTTATGGCCCACATGATATTATAAATAAAAAAACTGTAGATACGTTACCTACATGATATTTCGACAAAACAAATTACACGATAACGCACACATACGTAAAGTAATATTGTAACGTCACACTATTAGATAAAATGTGGAAGCGAGATGGCATTCTCAATATTGGTGGTGAAAAAGAAATATGTTGCTTAGATACAGTTACATTGACAGGGCAGCCGTTAAAAGTAAGGTAACTAGACAAGTTTAAACAAGGCGCTGTCGATGCCCTTATGACGGATCTGCCGTTCTTTAGTTATAATGTCATTGATTGGCACCAAATATCTCAAACCTGGATAAAGTAAAAAAAAAAAATTGAATTATTTAACATACCTTGGGCATACGGGTCATACCGCCGACTAACAGCACCTCTCCGATATCCGAACGCTGGACTTCAGCATCCTGGAGGGCTTTCTGGCACGGAGCCACTGTCCTCTTGATCAGGTCCCCAACGAGAGACTCCAGCTTAGATCTCGTCATCTGTATTAAAAACGACATATTAATCAACGACAAAAGCCAAAAAAGCTATTTTTTTCATATATGACATCTATATTAGAAATCTACTCATATATCCTTATCTATACTAATATTATAAAGAGGTAAAGTTTGTGAGTTTGTGACGTTGTAGGGGCTAATCTCAGGAAGTACTAAACCGATTTTGAATGTTTCTTTTACCAATAGAAAGCTACGTTATTTGTGAATGTCATAGGTTAGGTTAGGATAATATATATATTATCACGCTAAGAGCAATTGAAGCGGAGCAACAATGAATAATGTTTTAAAATCGGGATATTTTTTCCTTTTGAGAGCTTCCGCTGCGTCTTAGCCCAAAATAACTATTCCACGCGTACGAAGTCGCGGGCGGAAGCTATTAATTAATTATATTATTGTTATAATATTATAAAGAGGTAAGTTTGTGAGGTGTAGGGGTAATATCTGGAGAGTCGGAGAAAAAATGGTCGACCCACCTGGCTCACTGACCCACCGCTCTACCACCTACAGAAATTGGTATTGGTAACAGTATCGGCTGATGGTGTAGGAAAGCGTTGCGAGGAAACCGGAACCGTCTTGTAGTATCAACATATGTGTGAAAGTATAAAAGTGTGGGTTTTTCTTTGTGAATTTAAAATCACCAATACGTTGTGGTTTGGTGTGATAATTACGCCCGTACTTTCCTTCAGGCCTTAGACCATGCAGTGGGCTTAATGGCTGATGTGATAATGAGCTAATATATACTTCCTTGAATTATCGATTTTTTTTTCTTTTTTTTTCGAACTGACTTACTTTTAGTATTAAAAGAGAATCCTCTGCCATGTCTGTTTGCGATAAACTTAAAAACTACTGAAGAGATTTTCAAGCAGTTTTCATCAGTACATAAAGTGATTCACGAGGAAGGTCTAGGATCTATAATTTGTCAAGGTTTTCTTTTATTATCAGGCTGGGATAACGTTCGCCGGGTCCGCTAGTTGTTATCAAATGTAAGTTTCATCAGTTTTGCTTTAAATTAGTTTGTTGATAGAAAACTGTAGTACTGACTTATATCTGATAGATAGCGTCACATTTTAAATTAAAATTTCTTTTTCAACTCCAGTTTATTTTATGGTGCACGTGTTTTATTAATTTCAACCGGTAATAACTGAGCCACAGCAATGCGTGGCCGAGTCAGCTAGTAAAGCATTAAAAAACATACTTCAAAGACCCTAACATTTGAGCAGCATTTTTTTTAATGCTCAATAATTTAATATTTTCTATTGACCAATCCAGGTCTTGCAACCAAGCAACAGCTTCACCGGACTACTTGAATTATCGATAAAACATAGTAAAGTGAAAGTATCGATATATTACCTTGGATTTATTTTTTACGTTTTCACTTCAAAAAGATTTAAAAAAAAGGTTGTAATTGTTACATTATCTTTTGCTCCGACTTAGCGATAGGCGAAGGCGCATGGTTTGAAAAATGTATTTATTATTCTTGCACCGTATATAACAATTCAAACAGCATGGAGTCTGATTGTTTGTGTTAAAGTGCATTTGTAATGTCCAATATTAGGCATTTTACAAAATTACAACAACAATGACATTGTGATCTTGATTTATAAACCGTTTAGCCAATCACAGTGAAGTATTTTTGAAGTGATATCTTATTGGTTGCTTTTTTTATTATTAATGACTAGTCTCTGGCCGCGACTTCGTCCGTGTGGAATAGTTACTTTGGACTAACGCGCTAAGCGGAAGCTCTCAAGAGAAAAAAAACAACGATTTTGAAACATTCTTCATTGGTGTTCCACTCCTATTGATCTTAGCGCAATGATATATAATAGCCTATAACCTTCCCTGATAAATGAGCTAAATCTGAAAGATTTATTTAAATCAGACCATTAGTTCCCGAGATTACCCCCACAGAGTACATTATATAAATAGAGGTCGCACTCGTTCTTTCCAATCAGTGCCTCTATAATACGAGTTTCGAACTAGTATCTGTTGGTTATAAATGTACATTTATAGTTATGTATGTATGCATACAGCGGTACTGCGTATATCGTATACAAGTTTTTGATCATTTTTATTTGTAATGAATATATTCAACGTAAGGCAAATCTAAATCCATGTATATGCAGGAGTCAATGTTTATAAGTAGATCCGGAGATAGATAAAACTGTTTGTGGGAGGTACGAAATTTTAAGGGAGCACGCTCTCGTAACAGATACGTAAACAAAGTGAACGAAAACAAATAATTTTTCAATTAATAGAACCTGCCCTGAACAAGATAGACAACGATCCATTAAATTAGTAATGTCACAAGACAGCATTTCCTAAATTTTTCAATTAATAGAACCTGCCCTGAACAAGATAGACAACGATCCATTAAATTAGTAATGTCACAAGACAGCATTTCCTACGAGGAGGCAGCACTAAAGTTTCCAGCGGTGCAAAGATCATATGCTGAAACAGCAAGGGTACTTTTCAGTCCTCCTGTACCTGTATTGTCTTCTACCCCTCATCGTACTGCAGAGTCAAATATCAGATCGTACAAAAAAACTTACTTTTCTAGTCCAAAACCTAGAGCACCTCTTGCTAAGTCTTTTGACAAGATTGCTCATCAAGCTATTATAGCCCCTGAACCATCCTCCTTTCCCAATGGGTGTGCTATTCAACAAAATCGGTCTGTGACAGAAACACCTAACGAAAGTCTTTTAGATACTATGTTGTCTATGGTTTTAAGTTTAATATCAATGTATAGTGATAGTTTACCGCCCAACGTTGCCGAAAAGCTTAATCAAATTGCGAATATTATCCCTAAAGATGGATCTGTTCAAAATTATTCAATGGAATACTAACAGTATTAGGCAGAGAAAACCTGATCTTTTAAACCTTATATCAACATATTCCCCATCCATCATAGCTATCTCAGAAACATGGTTAGTGCCTGGATCTCAGTTTCGAGTTTCTGGTTACTCCTGTATCCGAGATGACAGAAGTGATGGGTATGCAGGTGCAGCTTTATTTATAAAGAGGCATTTGAACTTCTCTCAGATCACTTTACCACCTCACAGCTCAAATATCAATGCTGTGGCTTTTACAGCAATTGGAATATCCTTTCTTTCTTTATATATTCCACATCCTCACTCATCCCTTATCCCAGATATACTGTTAGTTTTATCTGCACTCCCTGCTCCAGTAATTATTATGGGAGATTTTAATGCACACCATCGCTTATGGGGCTCCTACCATTCAGATTTATTTGCTCGCTCCCTTATGGACATTTTTGAGGAAATAGATGTAGTAGTGATGAATGATGGTTCTCCAACACGTAGAGTTTACCCTCTACAAGACCCCAGAAGTGCCGTCGACATAACCCTATGTTCTCCATCTCTCGCATCCAGACTTTCATGGGAACTAATTAGAGATTCGCATGGAAGTGACCATTATCCCATCCTAATCAGTATACCTAACAGAACTATGCCAAGGTATAAGACTTTTTCTACTAATAAATATAATCTGAATAGAGCTGACTGGTCATCTTATGTTGATACTCTTGACATCAAACTGGACTTCATTCCAACTCCTAACGAAAATAATATTCTTCAGTCATATTCTTTATTTGTCGATACATTAATTTCAACAGCTGATTCTCACATCCCCAGAAAACGAAATGCGCCCACTAACAAAATCTCTCCTCCCTGGTGGGATGCTGAATGTACGAATCTTATTCATTTAAGAAAACAGGCTGAATCCACTTATAATTTATCTATGACTGCTGCTAACTTCATTAGTTATCAACAGATTGCGGCACGCTGTAAGAGACTTTTAAAACTTAAAAAAAGATGTGGATGGGTTCGTTTTTGTGAAAACCTGTCTCCCCTGACTCCCCCCAAAGTAATTTGGAAACAAATAAAAAGATATCGTGGAGCTTATGATAGGGAAAACCTGACTTCTAATGATTTCACCTGGGTGGAAGCATTTTCAAATAAAATAGCACCTCCTTTTGCTCCCAACTTGGATTCACTACCGGGAAACTCCTGCACTCCTTGGCATAGCATTCCTGCATCATTGGTTTCAACTCACTGGTTAGATTCACAATTTTCACTAATTGAATTACAGTATGTCCTTGATAGTCTTGTTGACTCTGCTCCTGGCATAGATTTTATACCTTATTCCTTCCTCACTAAAAGTAACAAAAAAGCAAAACTGTTTTTCCTAAATATTATTAATTCTTTTTACTCCAGTGGTGTGATTCCAATCTCCTGGAAATCACAGATTATTGTCCCCATATTAAAGTATGGTA
The DNA here is from genome assembly GCA_015888305.1 of Antheraea pernyi. Lineage (NCBI taxonomy): Eukaryota > Metazoa > Arthropoda > Insecta > Lepidoptera > Saturniidae > Antheraea > Antheraea pernyi. Next base: position 525,389 of record MU158942.1, read on the forward strand.
AAGATCCTTCAGATCCAAATTCTTACAGACCTATTTCCCTTTCTTCTACTTTGTCTAAAATCATGGAGCATATGATTAAAAATCGACTGGAGTGGTTTGTAGAAAATAATCATTTATTAGCAAAGTCTCAAACAGGGTTTAGGAAAAATATGTCTACCATGGATAACTTGAGTATAATAACAACCGACATTCGATGTGCGTTTCAAAAAAAGAAATTTTTAGTAGCAGTGTTTCTGGATGTGGCTTCCGCTTATGATAAGGTTCTCCTTCCGGTGCTCAGGAACAAGCTTGTTCAGCTGAGTGTCCCAGAGAAGATGACCAACTACATAAGCAACCTCCTGATGGAAAGAGCGATCCATGTCAAAACACAGGAAGGATTGTGTAGCCCAAGATTTGTATGGGAGGGACTACCCCAGGGCTCGGTCCTTAGTCCTCTGCTTTATAATATATATACTGCTGATCTCAACCAAGCGGTAGAATCTTTTTGTGAGATACTACAGTATGCCGATGATCTAGTATTATATATTTCTAGCCCGTCTATTACTTATGCAGTGGCTCAGTTAAATACAGCCTTATCATACCTAGGCCAGTGGCTTGATACCCATGGTTTGACATTAGCAGTTCCCAAGTCTTCAGCTGTCATATTCACTAAGAAAAGGCAGGTACCATATATAGAAATACTTTATAATGAAGAACCTATTCCCCTGAAGGCCCATGTAAAATTTCTTGGCGTATTATTAGATAGTAAGTTAACAGGTATTCCTCACTTTAATTTTGTTGTGGAGAAATGCGAAAAATCAATAAACGTACTAAGAACCTTGGCTGGTGTCTGGTGGGGTGCTCACCCCTATACACAAAAGCTTATTTATAATGCCATTGTCCGAAGTCATTTGGATTATGGAGCATTTCTACTTGACCCTTGCACTAAAGTTGCTTTAACAAAGCTAAATGGCATTCAGTCTAAATGCCTAAGAATAATCTTGGGTGCGATGAAATCGTCTCCAATTAATGCGCTACAAGTAGAATGTGTAGAACCGCCTCTGTATCTTCGGCGACAATACCTGTCAGATAGATTCCTTTACAAACTTTTCCAAAACACAAGCCATTCTTTAATCCCTAAACTTCAGATCCTTTTGCAAGAGGTTGAATCCCTTGGACACCACTCGCTACAAGACCTTCCGTGTATACTTCAATCATTTTACAAAATCAGCAAGTTAACATTTCCAATCTTTAAATTTGAGATCAACCCCTTGTTTGATACTAACTACTATGCATTGACCTTCCAACCAACCATTATAATGCATTTTGACATTAACAAGGATACTGTCGAAGCCAACAGTAAATTTCAAGAAAAACTAGCTAAGGAATGGGAGGGATGGGTTCCAATTTTTACTGATGCCTCTAAGTTAGTCAGTTTTGGACATGTTGGTGCAGCGGTCTGGGTACCAAAGCACAGAATTATATTAAGCTATAGATGTCCTCCTGGTACCACAGTGTTTACTGGGGAAGCTGTCGCCATCCTTGAAGCTGTACTATTTATAAAAGCACACAAATTAACGAGATCCATAATATTTACCGACAGCAAAAGCTGCCTTGAAGCGATTATGTCTAACCCTTTCCGTTCCAAAGATAAGCACGCAGTTATATTGACAATTAGGAAAGCATTGTATGAGTGTTACAATTTAGGTTTTAGTACGGTTCTTGCCTGGATCCCGGGGCACTGTGGAATTTCGGGCAATGAAACTGTGGACTCCTGTGCCAAAGTTGCTATCCAGTCGGGTTCTTTGGATCATTATAGAATTTATGCAAGGGATTTATGCTTATTATCTAAATTAAGATTGTTTGATGCATGGCAAAAGAGTTGGGATTTGTCTCGGAAATTAAAGGGCAAGCATTATGGGTCTTTGCAAACTGATATCCCGCAAAAGCCATGGTTTTTTAAATTTAAAAATGTTAGTAAAAATGTTGTCTCTATTATTTGCCGCTTGCGCCTTGGGCACGTCAGCACTCCAGTACATTTGAATAAAATAAGGATCAGGGATCACTCTATTTGTGAATGTGGCTTAGAGGACGGATCACCGGATCACATATTTTTTAATTGCCCTAGAAACAGAGTCTCTCTCTATGATGTTCTACCTCCTTCTATTCCCCGTCCTACTAACATTATGTGTCTCTTAACCCTTGTTACGGATAATCATTTAATTCTAGAATGCCTGTCGAAATTTATTAATACTAACAAAATTAAACTTTAGATTTTAGTGTGATGCTCCTGTGTACGTCTGTATTCTAGCAATATGTTGTATGTTTAGTTTACATGTGCTTTCTTTGTGGTATCTGTTTGTAGATAGCCCGGTCTGGATATAAAGATAATTGTTTAATTGTCTGGCGCAACTTCCATTGTTTATGGCTCCATTCACTTGACATTGGCAAAATTGTGTGCGCACACATGTTGCCATTTTAAAAAGAAGAAGAAGAAGAAGACAAATATTTGAAAGTTGTCAGTTTGAAATGTCAAAATTAATTGTCGTCCACCATATTTTGTTATCAAATTGTCAAATAAATTATATAACAGTGCCATCTAGAGAGTGGATTGATAACCATAAATAGACGAGCATTTTCCATACAAATCAGATTCTGAGAAATGAAAATAGCGTGATAACCCCCTACAACGTCACAAACTTTACCTCTTTATAATATTAGTATAGACTAGCTGTGCTCGCGACTTCTTTTTCCAGAGAAACACAAAAGAATATATCGAATTTGAAACGTAAACCGTTAGAAAAAGAAAGCATGCGAGCAATGTTAGTTAGTTTTTGCTAAGAATCAATTTGTATATAACTCGTATAGAAACATAGGTAGCCGTGTCTACATTTTGTTGGGAAAAATAAGTTATTTATGTGGCTGGACAGCAAATTTTGAATAGAAAACGATCAACCAGACAAATTAAAAGCAAATCGCATGCTTCCATTTAAGATAATCTCCCGAGTAAGCTGCATCTACTATCCGTAGACTGAGTATAGGTCACGTGTGCTCTCCAGTCCATCTTGCAAAGCTCAGAATCACGGACAACTCGATATGTGAATGTGGGCTAGCCGAAGGCACATCTTCAATTGTCCTAATCTAGTATATTCCTTGTATGATATTTTGCCCGACAGTATACCGCGTCCTTCTGATTTTAAATCTTTGCTTTTATATGTGTTGTCTCCGTTTGTCTATACTTTGGCCAATTTTATAACTAGTAACAAAATTAAACTTTAACATGACTAACACTAATTATTATTTAAATTTATATTTATTTATTTTAAGCATATGATATCTATTGTATTTGTCCTTGGATATATTACACTGACCTAATCTGGAAGAACAAAGTTATACAATGAATATTTAATACTACATATGAAGTGACTCTCCCATGACTAACTTGACACTGGCAGAATTCTACGAGACGCCATTATTTCAATGTTGAAGTTGAAGAGTCTGCAGCCGTTTGTGTGATATTTTGAGTTCTCATTATCATATCAAGAGACTATTATAAGAGAAATATCATCCCACCTTGAGATTCATGTGTTTCGGTCCGGATGAGTCCATAGTCAAATACGGCAGATTGATGTCCGTCTGTAGCGAGCCGGAGAGTTCGATCTTCGCCTTCTCAGCGGCCTCCTTCAGCCGCTGCATCGCCATCGCGTCTTTGCGGATGTCGAGACCTTGCTGTGGGAGACAATTTTTTTTTAAACTAACAATCATCAACGGCTTCGTCTGCCTTTAATCTAATGTGTCTGGACGTTTTAGATTTTTGTGAAAAAAAAAAAATTGCAGGTGTCTAGTAGTAAAAGTCTGTCTGTCTGTTGTATAAACAGGCATCAATGCTAAAGTACTGCATTCACGATAAAACTTAAATAAAGAGAATCATAAAGTATATATCTCCGAGTAACATTTAGTCTTTGTTTCATTAAAAATCGGTTCAGTCTATCAAAAGTTTTTGTACTTTTAATGTGAGGACGACACTTAAGTACGAGAGAAAAGTAGATACTTAAATGGACTTAATACATTCAGGTGACTTAATTAATCGCTATTTTTCTTTGGCACAGCTTGTTCTAACTAATATTATAACTATGATTGTGAGTTTGTTTGTTTGCTACACCATAACTGCTCAACCGATTATGATGAAATTTTGTATAAACATTGCCGGGTAAATAGAAAAGTATGTGAGATACTTTTCATACAGACAGAAAAGCAAAAGCTTAAAATACTGTCTCACGGTATCTAGGAAAGCTTACGGCACTATATATGTCCGTTGCTAGCTGGTTCCGCGATTTTTTTTCTAGCACCGTTGCAAAAGTGTATCGTGCATAGAGCACGGACACTGATCTACGGTGCACGGTTATACCAGAATTGTCCTTATTAAAAAACAATGTTATCGAGCCACTGTTGGGCAAAGTTAATTGTAAAAGTATCAAGCCCATTGTAACAGCAAGGCGTTGGTTGGTGTGAAGGTCGAAAAGCAACAGGTTTATAAATCAAAGTAATTAATTGTGACCTCTTAAAACCATTCTGACCTTTACAAACTTAAAGAATATAACAACATATCATATCTTTTATTTTGTTACCAGTCTCACACACAAATGACCGATAACTTGTATTGAAAGTTTACTAGATAAAATACAACGTTTTTTTGAGGCAAACGAACAGGTGGGTCACCTGATGTTAAGTGATTACCACTATCCATAGACACTTGCAACACCAGAAGAGTGGCAAGTGCGTTGTTAGCCTATATTTGGGGGAGGGGGAAAGGGAGAAGGGGGAGGCGGGTTATCCGGCGCTCTCACTGACCGAACGAAACGCAACAATGCAAGCACTGTTAATCGACGTCGGTTTTCTGTGAGAGGTTGGTCCTACCCCGGACGAGCCATCCAATTCATGTTTAAGGAAATATAGAATGCAGACGAAGTAGAGGGTATTAGTTAGCAGAGGAATAAAACTCACGTCACGTTTGAACTCATCCACGAGGAAATTGACAATAACATTGTCAAAGTCTTCACCGCCGAGTAGAGTGTCTCCGTTCGTGGACTTCACCTCGAAGACTCCCTTCTGTATCTCCAGCACGGATACATCGAAAGTACCGCCTCCGAGATCGTACACGGCTATACTGTAAAAGGAAATACATTGTTACTTGGGCTACACTAAATTAGATTAGCTATTAATCGCGGCTTCGCCCGCAATGCTATCTCCGAAACGATTGGACCGATCTTCACGAGACTTTCACTGGCAGATAGCTGATCTTATAAAAAGTAATTTAATTTAGACTAACTATTAACCGTGGCTTCGACCGCTGTGCTATCACGAAAACGGTTAGACCGATTTTTACGAGACTTTCACTAGTAGGTAGCGAACCTTAAAAAAGTAATTGAGGTCATTCTATTTTAGATTAGCTGCTACCCGTGACTTTGTCTGCATGAAATTTAGCTTGATTTAGATTAGACAGATTTAGATTTCAACTCATTCTTTATTTTTGACGTATTCCGAGATTTTGGATGGGTTTCTAATCTTATTGAATAAATAAATAAGATAAAAACACTACAGTTTGTTTGTAATCCGTTTATTACCAAAGTGTCAAAATCACGAAAGTATATAAACTACCCACATGTATTTATATATATTGCCTATGACATACCTTACAATTTTTAATTAGAGAAATAATTATAAGCTTATTGTTTATAATTCGACATTATAATTATTAATAACTTTAATGATATAGAGGTCTTCCTAATAAGATCTTAGATTATAAACGTATTACGTAAAGAGTTCCATAATACAATCTCTTGCGGAACAGGCAAGCGTTTATTTTTTGTATAGTCACAAAATCTTAATTATAATGGCAATGTATATTAAATGTAATGTAAATCTTTATAATAATATTTCAAGTTATTATTTCATTAGTTCCTTATACAGTGTAAGTGAGAACTGAGGTAGTTATATCGTGGGTTAAGGTTCCAAATATGTTGCCGATGACAAATCTCATTTGGCACACTGTTAGTATTCATATATCTAATGTACATGTTACTGTAGGTGGCGTGCGTGTCGTTTAAAGAGCATAGTTGTACAGTGTCACAATTTTATAACTCTTTAAAACAAATAAAAAAAACGCGTGGGAAGCTGTGGAACAGGTAGTTATAACTCAAAAGTTGTAGATACATCATAAGCGCTCAACAGTGCCTCCTTAAAACATAGTTAACTAGCAAACGTGATCCAGCCCCATCAATTTGCCCATATTTAAGTAACACAGTAACTATTTCTTTTTCACCACCGATATTGAGACTATGCCATCATACGTTCACACTTTATCCTAAGACAGTGTCGCGTTAAAATATTACTTTACGTATGTGTGCGTTATCGTGCCATTTGTTTTGACAAAATATCATGTAGGTAACGTATTTACAGTTCTTTACTTATTATATCATTGATTCTATGCATTTATCTTTTTACGAGTCCTTAGAATTTTAATTGTAAACAAAAGAATATGGTCAAAGAAGATAATTAAATAACTTTGAACAAAATTATGTATACACCACCAACAACATTTCCCTTCAGCATGTATATAGCAAAGCTTAATCATCAGAACAACGTTCTAGAAGCTGTGACGTCCTATGATATATTTATTGTTAGAATTCATGAAATAATAATAAAAAAAATTAAAATGAGGCAGATATTTACATTTTATCGTCAGTCTTGTCCATGCCGTAAGCTAGAGCAGCAGCGGTCGGTTCATTGATCACTCGAAGAACGTTCAAGCCTGCGATCTGACCTGCAAGTAATATTTAAGCACATCAAAATCAAAAATACTTTATTTGTCTATTAATTAAGAACCTGAGAAGATGCATATGAACGTCAAAACGAATACTGGTTCGATGCCCACTCATCGAGAAGAACCAGCAGCAAACATGAGAAGCAATGTTTATGAATGATAGATTTATGTTTTAAAACATTGATGCATGCATGTATTTACAGTTAGGGAAGCCCAGCTGTGGGTACCTACGAAAGCAAAATGTGTATATGCAGATGATAATGGGGAAATTGTCGAAAGAATCTATCATCTATATCCTTAGTTCCCAAAGTGGTCCACGTGGACCGGCAGGGGCCTACGCTGGCGTGACAAAAAAGTGTGGGTTAACAATTCGTAAGGGGGTCCACGAAATCTGCTTTCGATAGTGAAAAACCAATATGACTTCACCTACCAATGTAGGCAGATAATATTTTAAGAAGTTCAACAAAGCTACAAGGGGCCCACCGGAACCAGCTAAATTTTTAAAGTGGTCTATGAGAACAAAAGTCTGGGACCCTCTGCTCTATATAATGAAAGACACCGGTTCAAACAAAGTATCAAGTCAATTTACCAGCATCCTTCGTGGCCTGCCTCTGTGAGTCGTTGAAGTAAGCCGGTACAGTCACTACGGCGTTCTTGACAGAAGTGTTCAGGTAAGCCTCCGCCGTCTCCTTCATCTTAACAAGGACGAATGCACCAATCTGGCTCGGGGAGTACACTTTACCGTCGCTGCCTGTTGGATGAAGTTATAGAGAAATTTATTAGGATCTACCCGATACCCGGCTAAGAATATCACTACGTATTATAAAAGAGAATCCTCTGCCATGTCTGTTTGCGATAAACTTAAAAACTACTGAACAGATTTTTAAGCAGTTTTCATCAGTACATACAAGTGATATATGAGGAAGGTTTAGGATCTATAATTTGTCAAGGTTTTCTTTTATTATTAGGCTGGGATAACGTTCGCCGGATCCGCTAGTTGTTATCAAATGTAAGTTTTCATCAGTTTCGCTTTAAGTTAGTTTGTTGATAGAAAACTGTAGTACTGACTGTTAGAGATATCTGATAGATGGCATCACATTTTAAATTTATATTTCTTTTTCAACTCCAGTTTATTTTATGGTGCACATGTTTTATTAATTTCAACCTGTAATAACTGAGCCACAGCAACGCGTGGCCGAGTCAGCTAGTAAAGCATTTTAATGCTTCAAAAAACATACTTCAAAGACCCTAACATTTGAGCTGCATTTTTTTCAATGCTCAATAATTTAATATTTTCTTTTTAACTGTCTCGCGGTATCTAGGAAAGCTTGCGGCACTATGCATGTCCGTTGCTAGCTGGTTCCGCGATGTTTTATCTAGCACCGCTGCAAAAGTGTATCGTGCATAGAGCACGGACACTGATCGACGGTGCATGAGTTAATCTCCTGTCTCTTTGTTTATACAGTGATGGTTAATTAAATTTCAGGAAAGTACTGTATGTTTATTTGAAAAACAATTTGTATGTATTTATTTGACTATTACATTTTTACTCTTCTTGACTTCTTGTATATTTGCACTACCCACGATACATTTTATTGGTGATAACAAAACCGCTCGTTAACAGGAAGATAATGCCTTGTGGCATTAAGTTCGCCAGTGTACAAATAAAAAATGCGATAAAGTACTAATTCTTTTATTATCTCTAATTGAAAATATACTGACCTTGAACCCAGGCGTCACCGTTCGACGCCTTCATGACCTTGTACGAGAGGTTCTTCATGTCCTTCTGCACCTCAGTGTCGTCGAACCTGCGACCTATGAGCCGTTTCGTCGCGTAGAACGTGTTCCCGGAATTGGTGACCGCCTGCCGTTTAGCCGGCATGCCGACAAGACGCTCGCCCTCCTTAGTAAACGCGACGTGTGATGGTGTCGTTCTGGAACCTTCGCTGTTCTCGACTACCTTTAAAATTGACAACAGAATTTAAAAAATATACATCTATACATATACCAGGTGAATGTTTAGAGAGTTGCAATTTTTATAGAGGACACACTGCACTCGATTCTCGTTTTAAATGAATTTAATAAAAGTAGGTGCTTAATATTTGACCTAATTACATTACATTAGTATTTAGAAACATACAAAAATTATACTCAATCCTCTAAACGTCTATGCTAAAGCACAGTGTCACACACTGTCAGCACAGCAAAGTGAAGCCAACCAACTAATAAAGGATATTTTTTTGAAGTTTGAACAAACAAAAGGGTTTGTGGTGACATCAATGTATTGTGCGTGGGTTACATTATTATGTAACGGCGAGCAGTTTAGTCTCGGCCGGCACACATGTAATACGCGTCTCTGAATAAAAGACTAAGAAGTGAACTTTATTTTATTATATACTAGTTGTGTCCGCGACTTCGTCCGCCCGGAACATTACGTAACAGTGACTAATAAAGTCATCTGAATGTATCAAGTCCATTTATTTTAGGTCGCGAATTGCATGTATCAGGCAACAGCCAAAGCCGAGGTGTGCCGCGCACCCATGATCTAGTTGTCAAGATAAAATCGGCTGAGTGCTTTAAGCGCTCGCCTTAGTAGTCCGGTGAAGCTGTTAAAGACCTTGCTTGGTCAATAGTAAGTTAGAAAAAAAAAAACCATTTACTTATCTCTCGTACTTAAGTCGCGTCGCCATTAAAATTACAATAACTTTTGATATACCGAACAGACTTTAATGAAACAAAGACAAAATTTTACTCAAAGATATACTTTGTGATTCTCTTGTAGAGGTTTTATCATAAACAGACAGACAGCTAGTAGGTGGTAGAGCCAAGCTGAAGCTATTACTGGTTTACGAATGGGTCGGCTCTCTCGGGTAGTACCACCCCCCTCTCACAGAAAACAGACGTGAAGTAACAGTGCTTGCATTGTTGCGTTTCGTTCGGTCAGCGACAGCGCCGGATAACCCACCTCCCCTCTTTCAAACAAAGGCTGGCCAACGCACTTGCGACTCCCCTGGTGTTGCTGTGTCTATGGACGGTGGTGATCACTTGACATCAGGTCACTCACCTGTTCGTTTGCTTTCTATGATATATATTAAAAAAAGACAGATTTGCAAAAATGATTGAAATGTATTTTATTAGATATTCCTAGAAACCTACAACAATTTAATTTACAAAAATCTTAAAACTACAGACATTATTTGTATAGATTTTGATAAGGTAAGGTGTTCTGATAATATGCGTAGCAATGAAATACAATAAAAAATATGTCAAGGCATTAAAATCATTTAAACACAGATCTCTAAAGTATTAAATACTTATTAGATAAAAAAAATGCTATCTCTATTTGTTTTAAAACTTGAAAACGTATAAAAATATACACAGTTCGGGCGTAGTAAGAACATGTGGAGTTTGGTAATATATTTGAAGTAAAAACTTCTCTAGGCGCGTTGAGAATTAATTTTGGCAGGAGATAAATTTATAATTTCGCGTCATGACATGCTACGTAAGCATGACCGGCTACGCGTAGTATATGGGCCTGTGTATAATTAATATTGATATTTTGCAGGCCATCATACGTTTCACTTAATTATTATTAATGTTAATAAACTTCATAAAAAAGTATATAATTAGTGTGAGAGTGAGACTAATGATAATTTAATAATTTCATTTTACTAATTATGAATTTTAAATATACCGCACTGTAATTAGTTCAAAGATTCAAAAGAGAATAGAGCTTAAACTCCATTGTTTGAGTTTTCACTTCTATCGACAGTCCTTACGACTGTCTCGAATTTTTTTTAAAATAGTTTTTAACATATGAGCAAAATCTCATAACATCAGATAAATGACGACGTGATCTAAATGATAAATGGTAAACACGCTAAACCTTGTGCAGCTGCTGGAACACACCAACAGTTGCTTGCCGACAGATTATGAACTTGAGTGATGTAGCTAGTTTCACTTCGTTCGCGTGGAATAGTTACGTTGGGCTAACGCTGACACGCAGCGGAAGCTCTCAAGAGGGGGAAAATAAAACTCGATTTTGAAACATTATTCATTCGTGCTTAACGTGATGATATATAGCCCATAACCTTCCTTAATAAATGGGTTATATAACAGTGAAATAATTTTTCAATTTTCTTTTTTTAATTTTCCAAAAAAAAAATTCAAATCTTAGTAGCTCCTGAGATTAACCCCTACAGCGTCACAAAGTCACAAACTACCTTTTTATAATATTAGTATAGATTACACCCTATAATAATAGCATTTATGTATAAAGACCCACTTGAAATTGAACTATCCTGCAAATCGGTAATGTATTTTGGAACTCTGTTATAAAATCTAACACTGTTACCGGTCTTAGTGAGCCTGAAACATTGAGTGACCTTACACTTCAATAAATAATAGTTTAAAAAAACTAAAAAAAACAAGCTTTCATAAAAAATCCAACAAAAAAACGGAAAATAAAATTTAATAAATTTGGATTAAGAATAGTGTAAAAAAGAATTAAATGTATATTTTTGTAAAAAGTGACAAAAAAATTATAAAAATACTGATTAACAGTGACGCATGTTAATATCAGCACCTCCAGATATCAGTAGTTTTATAATTTTTTTGTCACTTTTTTACAAAAATATACATTAAATTCTTTTTTACACTATTCTTAATCCAAATTTATTAAATTTTATTTTCTGGTTTTTACTTGAATTTTTTATGCAAGCGTGTTTTTTTTTTAGTTTTTATTAACTATTATTTATTTTTAATTTTTTAGTAAAATTTTATTAACTTTTTTTATCGAATTATTGCATTGTCATCGACCTTTGACAGGTGTGCAAAGTTTGAATTAAATCTGATCGTTTAAAGTAGGACAAAATCGAGCTCAAAGGGGTCGGTTACATACATACAGATGAAGCTAATAAAAGCGTGTTAAAAACCAAGGGAATTATGAATAAAAATTATTGTATCGCAGTATCTAGGATAGCATCCGGCAATATGACCGACGCTAGCTGGTTCTGCGAGTTATTCTGGCAGCGTTGCAAAAGTGATAGACGCATTGTGCGTCAACACTGATCGACGCTGCGTGAATCTAGTTAACTGGGCCCTATAGCCCTTATTCTTTTTAAATAACTCTACCAAGATCGCAATAACCGAAAGCCAAAATGATTTGAGTCATGTCCGTCAATCTATACCTTCGATCAACAATAACTAGATAAAGGGTCAGCGCGGAAAATACGTCTCGCTAAATAAGAGCTCACTTGAAATGTGTGCCCTTATTTTGTTTAGTTTGTTTGAAACACAGCCAATGAAAGCCCGTTTCACATGCCGCAGTGTATTCAAAAGATGCAAAAATAATACCCGAAAAAGCAATTTAACAGCCGGAGTATCTTACTTTCGCTAAATACATGTTTAAGTTATATTTTAAACTAACAAATAATATCAAATTTTGAACAAAATTACCGATTTTAAACCTGTGACAAATATTTGGCCTCGCCGCGCACAAACACGCAAAATAACGGGAAAACGTACTTTTTTCATTACGTGTTAAGGTTGAATTCACACTAAATGTTGTTTACGTTGTCTTTTCATTTGTGAAGGAAGTAATTTATTACTTTGCTCGTTTTATCGTAAGTATTAGATAATATTTCGAACATTTGTGACTTTATTACTAGGTGTTATGGTTGTAATTAGGTTGAACTTATAACTGTTTTTAAATTTTTTTTCTCCCTTTCTTAGTAAACAAATAGCTACACATAATTATATATTTACGCGGACAGATTTTAGCTTCAATTTTGTACGTGACCCTTTATCTAGTTATTGTTGATCGAAGATCTATACAATACTAATATTATAAAGTGGTAAAGTTTGTGAGGTTGTAGGGGGTAATATCTGGGGAGTCGGAGAAACAATGGTCGAACGCAAAACGTTTCTTACGAACGCTGCCTTAACTATGAGAGATATATGATTGAGTTCTAGAGAAAAGTTGCAGCTTGATAATGCCTATTACCGCACAACGAAGTGGGCACGGGTCGGCTAGTAAATACATATAATAAGAATCTAACGAGTCTGTACTTTTAAGATGATGTTTTTAAAAGAATTTGTTACAAGACACCTCTTGGAATAAGTAATAAAATACATTTCAATCCTTTTTAGAAATGTCTGTTTGTTACCACCCCTCATTGCTAGAGTGCGTTCACGTTAAAACCGTTTCATTAAAATCGGTTCACTCTATCAAAAGTCATCGTAATTTTAATGAGGACGCGACTAAGTACGGGAGAAAAGAAAAGTAAATAAGTAATAATAATGGACTAAACACATTCAGATGATTTTATTAGTACCTTTATTACATTAGATTCCACGCGGACGAAGTCGCAAGGACAGATAGTTACTATATAAAAAAGTGGGTGTCCTACCGACCACACGAAAGAAGTGAAAACTTAGAAATAAATACAAGCACATTCAAGTACATAGTGACTTATCAATATTTATATGTACGTTACCTTCTGTACTACCTACCTTACAGTCTACTAACTAGAACAGACTTAGATTACAGTGCATGTTCACATGTGAATCATCGTAAAGCGCTGACCATGTGAAATGGACACATTGTGGGACAATGAAACAGTTAAAAACGAACGATCTCGCATATCTTAGGTTTAAGTAATATATTGTAAGTCTTGTAAGGAAAAAATATGCCTTTCTTTTAAAAACCTTCTACTGACGGGCAACTTATTTGTAAATTATATGTTTTAAACTTGTTCCCATACCTTCGGTGTTTTCCCCTCCATGACGGCGACACACGAGTTCGTAGTGCCCAGGTCGATTCCGATGACGGCGCCGCGGACTCCCTCGGATCTGAAGATAGATAAATACATTCCCGTTTAATATTACTCATATTTCCTGCCCTTAGCTCTTAAACACAAGTTAGCGGCTCTTCAAGCATTCCATTAACACTAAACAAGCACCACATGCCGGCATTCGAACCTGCAAACATAAGATTGATATTCCACCTGTCAAAACACTAGAACACGACATAAAGTTATTATAATTTGAATGTCAGCTCGAATTAAGTAGAGAGAAGATTAGTAATCTATAGATATAATAATTCTATTAATATTATAAAGCTAGAGCGTTTGTTTGTTTGGTTGAACGCACTAATCTCATGAACTACTGTTCCGATTTGAAACATTCTTTCAGTGTTAGGTAGCTCATTTATCGAGGGAGGCTATTTTTATTATTTTTTTTATTGCAGCATGGCCAAATGACTTCACTGTGCCTGATGGTAAGCACATTACAATCCACAAACTATTGCGACCACCGAGTGACATACTATCCATCGCCGGTCGCCGCTGTCACGCCGGCCTGCGAAAAGCTTGATATGCACAGGCTGAACCCGAAACGCGACCCGCAGAAGCGAATCAATATGACGGGCTTTTTCGCCATATACATGGTGGTTGCGACCCAGTCAGGCTGTAAAACCCTACCACCCCGCTTTCGCCATTGCCTCGTTCGTTATTCAGCAGGGTGCACCACGTGCAGGTGAAGTTGGTTTGAGTGTCTCAAGTCTTAGATGTTATCCGACACCCCTTACACCCCAAAAATGTCATCACGCTAAGACCAATAGGTGCGGAGCACCAATGAAGAATGTTTCAAAATCAGTTTTTATTTATCCTTTTGAGAGCTTGCGCCGCGTGTTAGTTAGCTCAAAATAACTATTCCACATGGACGAAGTCGCTGGCAGAAACTAGTGTTGCGTATATTTTATAGGTTTCAGGTTTCACCACAACTTCAGATGATGAACACGTTATCCCGCCCTGCTAATATAAAAACCTTGACAAAATTTCCAAATGATGATACTGGGCATATCCCTATTCCTCATAGTGTACAGACTACATTTAATGCAATATCATCCAGAAATACCACCCACTCATGGTGTCCTGTAAAGAGTTAATTGAAAATTGTGTCATGAGTTAAGATAAATTTCATTATTTTCGTAAAGTTATATTTAATTAGGCTGAGTTGCACCAGTCAATGTTAAAGTTATTGTTAAGCAAAAACGGGTTGCACCAGTTGACAATGGTTAAAATGACGTCACGATTTAACGTTAACTATTACGGCTCGATGTTGGCCGGTTAACGTTATTTTTATTGCAAATTTTTGAATCGGTTGTCAAGTTCAATAGTAAAATCTTTAAAATATTATGTTGTTGCTGAGAGACATCCTGTGGGAAACTGAAAATAGTTCTTCCGATGACGAAACTAGTATATTTGAAGATAATTTGCGTCTTAGAAAGAAAAAAGTTTATCTTTCTATAATTGATCGGTTTGCAAAATGGGACGAAGAATTATTGTTGAACAGATTTCAGGTTTCTAAAAAATTAGCATACGCATTGGCTTTGTACTTAGACCATTTGTTAAAACAGCTGATTATGAACTATGAACTATTTCTGTTTACACGTTATTAAAATTCAATATGCACATCAAAATATAAAATATATGATATATTTGTGTTACTTTCCTTCGAATTAACCGTATATATAAATATATCAATACTTAAATAGGTGCGTTAAGTGCCTCGGCGACCACTCCACTAGGGAGTGTCCTCGCACGAAAGACGCCTCCGACCCTCCGAGTTGTGTTCTGTGCCGCGGCGTGGGCCATACCGCGAATTATCGCGGATGTCCCCGCGCCCCGCGCACAAAGCGCCCTCGATACCCCAGGCAGGCGTCGCCGTCTAAGACGGCCGCCGCCCCCGCCCGTCCTCGACCTCCGCCTCTCATGTCTCGAGAGGCCTTCCCGAACCTGCCGGGCACGTCTCGTGCACCGGCAGCGTCCGTACCCGCGACTAGCGCGCCCCCCCGCCCCTACCGGGCCCCTTCAGGCCCCGTGGGCTCCCAAACCCGCGTCCCAGCACACTCCCAAACCTCCGGCGGCTAATCCTTCACAGGATGACCCCGCATACTCCTTTTCCCTATCGAGTATTGACTACACAGCTCAATTACTCATCTTCCACGAGATCTCGGAGATCTCGGCGTACGAAGAGTGCTCTCGTAATCCGCTACTAGGTGCCGTCACGGCAATCCATAGGTTTCCAGCCATCGCGGCTACTCTACAACGGCTCGCACGCGCAGCTGTTAAAAAATAAATAACTCAAATAAGATAGAGAAATCGCGTATTTACGTCTATCTTCCCCTAAAATAACCGTTCAATAATAATAAGAATTTTTGTTATGTCTATTTTTAGACTTCGGTGCCGTCACCGTTAGTAAATTTAAATTCAATCTTATAAAATGCGTGTTGCGCCCACGCTTTTGTAATCGATCCCTATTAGCTCCCGCACACTTCGCGGTTCTCAATAATATCTCGAGCCTAGGTCGTCCCCGCGCGGAGCCCTCTTGATATTATTTTCGCGATACAGTGACTCACCTACATCACTTGAACACACATATGAGATCATCTCTCTCACACACGTGCACATATATACACATGGTGGGAGGGTTTTGTTTTTTTTCCCCTCATCGAACTGAATCGAATAGTTTAAGTTCGTTTCAATCCGATATACACGTATTCATTTGTGAATCATGCAATTTCGATAATACTTAAATATCTAATATACAACTTCACGAAAACAGATGCAAAGTAAATAACAAAGGAAAGTAATTACGACGCATTGATTTTTGGTCGCAATGAACATCTGGTTACAGATATAACAAAGTCTTGCCAAGTAAAAAATGTTACCCTCTTTGATTTTTGGGACTAATTACATTGTTTACGCAGTAACCCGAATAACTTTAACAATTACAAAGCGTTTGCTGGTGCAACTGGTTTTGGTAAATGTTAATGTTAGTGGCTCTTGTCATTGTTATAGTTAACTTTAACGGTAACAATAACCGACATTTCGGTGCAACTCAGCCTTAGAATTTGTAACCGCCTGTTTTTTGTTTCAAATTTATAATTAATTTCAATTTTCAATTAGACATCGATTTAAAAAAAATGTATGTTATAAATTTAAAAAAAGTGGCAAATAACTGAGTAGGTAAGAGAACTAATAAAATTCAAACTTAAAAAAAAAACAATAAACTATGGTGGAATGTCTATAGACCACTAGTATACCTAAACCTTCCCCATGAATCACTTTATCTACTAATCAAAACCGCATGAAAATCCGTTCAGTAGTTTATCGTGAACAGACAGACAGACAGACGTGGCAAAGGACTTTGTTAAATACTATAACATGTTTAACAACTTAAACATGTGTAAGCTCCATAGGTTTTTTTTTCGAACTGACTACGCTATTGACCTAGCGAGGTCTTAACAGCTTCACCTGATAAGCTCATATGATATGGAGGAATAGTTAGGTAGAGGGCCCGAGACGTAGACCCTCAAGCTTTGCCCGACTCCTCTCGCCACCGTAGCCGGATCTGAGATGAGCCGGTCGGCCCATCCCCTCATTGCACATGTCCGGCGGACGAGAGGATGTATCTGGTGTGTACCCAGTCTGCCTCTCTATAGGTAGGCGGACCGTTGGTGCGGCTCTTCAAGGTCGATCAGCATTGTAGGATCCCTTGCGGCCACAACAATTACGGTCTGTTGGTACACCGTGGGGTTTTAGTCCACGTGACTCGGACATAACACACACTCCCCGCGGGAGGGCGGCGTAAAGGACTTCACCATATTAATAAAAAAAAAGAGCGTAAACAGAATAGTTTTTCTTTGTATAAAAAAATGAGATCTCTAAGTAACTTGAGCATAGGAAGCGCTGCAGAAATACATTGAAGATCTGTCATCATCAAGAAGAGGAATAACAAGTATACTATTTGGTTAAGTATTAGCTATGATTCACATTTTTTGATTACACTGGAATGTTCACTTCACTTATATAGAATTATTTTTTTATTTGGTGCTTCTGATCCTTATTCACACATCAGCCAGTGTTAGGTGGTGGTTGTAGTATTCCAAGTAAAATATGTATTGAAAAGAAAAAAAATGTATGGTACATAAATATTATAATCACAGTTTGATTTTATTACATGAGGTGACTTTACTCATAAGATTGATATAAAGGCAGAAGGGTAAAGAGAGTTTTTATGCAGGTGGGGCGAGCATTTTCAGGATAACATAGAGGAAAAAATTTAGGTTATGGCAACTGAAGAACAAGTGGTCTGGGACCTTCATCCAATCCACATTCACATATACAGTGGTCTGTAATTCTTAATTAATCTCTTAGAGTAAAGGTGACATGTAGCAAGTACATAGTTGTGCCAGTGTCATGTGGTTAATTTTAAGTAGATTGGTTGATAGTAAGCTCTCATTTTTTCAATTGAAATTAAGCTATGTAAATTGTTTCACATTCATACAATTAATTTACATTTTATTTATATAGCAAATAGTTTTTATCTATCTTTGATAAAATCTACTCATCTGTATCGTCCCTCACAATTTTGATACAAGGGTTTTAACATAATACCATAACTGGGATGTAATATTGTATTTCGAATATAATTAAACTAATGTTGTGGTGGTCTAGTGGTCTCACCAGTGGAATATCAATCCGATGTCCCCAGGTTTGAATCCTGGAATGTACCAACTAATTCTTCAGAGTTCACATACATTTACTAATTTAAAAGTGTCTCTCTTACTTTGCACACCTGTCAAAGGTCGATGACAATGCAATAATCCAAAGAAAAAAAGTTAATTTAATTAAAAAATTAAAAATAAATAATAGTTTAAAAAAACACGCTTTCATAAAAAATCCAATTAAAAACAGAAAATAAAATTTAATAAATACAAAAAAATGTGAAAGTGATGCGTGTTAATATCAGCATGTTTTTTTAAACTATTATTTATTAAATTGGCATCAGCACTATGTATTTTAAAAATAAATTTCTCTCAAAGGTTTGCTTAAAAGAGATCGCTCTACGCAATAATGCCACTTACATTTGTACAAATGATGTAAGTGGACTTTTCGGCTGGATTTTGGTTTGTCATGTAGTGCATTTTATATATGTTATTTATGATTCTGTGTTATTTGACTTTATATTATATTTTGTAAAATTGGTGATGTTTTACGTAATACAGTTTGGCTATTGTGCATTAAAAAGAACACCTCGGACCATGCATTCTGAGATGCCACAAAAACTCTCTGGAAAGTTCTAACAAAGGAGCCACCATCTTGTTAGAACGTTAAAATAATTACACGACACTTATTGTGTAAAATATTTTGTAATCTCCATTAAAACAAAACATTGACACAGGCAAATGCTTCTGCGGAGCCAAAACAAGAAAAAGAAATGATGCAAGTTGCTGTCTAATTTGTATGTGTTCCAAAAATGTACTACAATTTTAATTAGAATATCGCAAATGTTTAATTAAATTAATATATATTATCTACGCGAATATATATAATGAGTTTTTCGTGCAAATTCCGAAGGTCAAAGTTGCGTTTAGGTTATGATGTAAGTCGTTGTAATATTCGCTTGAGATAACTTACTTGTGACGATACTGTAGTGGTCCATGGCTGTGGTGAATGCAAACTGTTGGGGCTGCAGTCTGTAGGGATAATAAAAAAATATATTACAGTAAAAATCAAACAAAGCCGCCATGTGCCCCGGTTACACTCAAGTAAAAGATAAGAATTTCGTACTTTCTCACAAACACGTAAATATATAGCAGTATTTTGTATTATTAGTGACAATTTTAGTTTATATGACACAACGTTATTCATTCGTTTTTATAGAAAAAAATAAAATGGTCACTTACATTTTTGATAATGGATGAAAATTTTCTCTGTGTGTACAAATCTGAAGTGATTCCAGAACAATCCAAAGCCTTTCGGCTTATCACCCGCGTCGCGGTCAACATAATTGAACCACAATTATCGGCTATTTATTATATTTTCTTATACGTCTCACTAAAGAATGAGCGTGTGGGTGACGCAACTTTGCAAAGACAGACGTAAAAGACAAATTTGAAAGGAAAGTTGAAGAAAAATCTATAAATCTTTTTTCAGTGTAGCAACACTTGCTATAAATGTTGCTGATATTAAACTGGTAAAAATTCCGAAACGTATTTAAATTAGGAAATACACTACAAACACAGAATAATATTACTCCTAGCTACAAATCAGTTTCATTTCTTTTTTAATCTTAGTCTTTGGCCCCTGTGGAAGACTCCACAATTTTGCCAGTGACATGTAGATTTTTTGAAATTCAAAGATAATAAACAACAAAAGATATGTTGTTGTTTTCAACCACCACCATATATCTAAAATAGGACAGGTGAATAATTCACTTTTGGGATTAGTAGGTTCCTAAACAACTAAGTTAGTGTATAACACAGGTATATATGTACACACACACACACGTTCACAATATTGGTTGAGACTCTGATTTAATATTAACCTTTTACTACTGGAACTGATAAAAGTCGGAAGTAAGATCAAATATATCTACTCCTTGACTAATTTTTGTATTCAAGTGTCAGTAAAGAATGTTTCTAATAATCGAGAGACGATTATTCAGGACAGTAAAAATTTAGGTTATGACAGGGTTAAAAAACAGGTGTGTCGTAAAACACGATAGAAGTAAAACTTTTGTATTACAGGGAAACATTTTAATTTTAAAGACACGACAAGAAGCCAACGTTCGACGGTGTTTCAAGGTGATCTCACCCATTCAATGTCATAGCAAAATATAATGGCAACATTTAATTCAATTTCGTAATTGAAGTGAAACTTCTTTAGAAACATTGTGATTTCAAGCCGGATGCAACGGTAAAAACGAGAGGTAAGAGACACAAATACAAAAATTAGTGATTCAGAGCGAGAGAGCAAATGTCGGTGTATGTATATTGCACACTGTTTAATACTTGCTTGTATTTGAACATTTAACGTGTGTTAGTATATGTGAAAAGTATGCGAGTTAATACTACTGTACACTGTATGTGGCTGCGTATTACAGCTTTTCAGTAAGAAGTTAACGTGGTGTGTTATTATTTGAAAATGTTTGTGAGTATTTTTATATCTTGTTGTGCTAAATAATAAATTCATTTATAAACAAATAAACTTTGTAATTATCCTACCCTTGTTATATGTATTCACTCATTCTTTTGTCGATTTACTGAAGTTACACTTCTATTGTGTGTGAATCGAACACACACTTTTTTTTTCCAATACACATTATTTACATTATCATGTATAACACAATTTTAAATGATTTCTAACGCAACTACTGATTTTTTCTCAAAACAGTTTGAACTATAATGGTAAGATGACAGGAATCAACCTCGGGTTAAACATTTTTATGAATGCAAGATTACTTTAAACGTTCATTTATTTAAAATTACACTTTTTTAATAACATGATATTGATGAAATCATAATAGTTTATATTATAATGTCATACTAAACCATAGTATAAATAACAATATCTAAAGTAAACGAAAAATAATCCGTGTGTTTTAAATAGTCATAATGTACAAATCACATTTAAAACTCAGTTTAATGTCAATAGGTTCGGATAGCAAAATTTTTGTTATACTTCTTCTGTCGCGGTAGGGAATAATGATAAGAGTAAATTTTTACGATGCGCGCGCAAACCGTCACGAAAAACCGATACCCTGAAGTTAGCTTTAGTCAACATTTTGTTTCTTTGTATTAAAACTTTCAATGTATTAAATACCTTTTTTCTATTGTAAGTGTCGTTTTTCTACAAACGTAGAATAAGGCGAAAGATAAAAATTTTGAAAAGATTTTTATCTTGTTACGCCAAAGAAGTATGACATAGGTACACACACTCTTTTTTCTATTGAGACTATACTAAAAATGTCTAATAGACGATATTTTTTTGTTATTGGCAACTCCACTCTCTAAATAAACAACTAGAAATTAACGATATAATATCTATTTTTAATTATAATTACCACGGATAATTACCGTGTACAGGTGGTAACTCATACTTATGAGCAATAAAATTATCTCAATTTTATGTAACTTATTATGTACTATATTAACCACACTTGTGTACAATAGTAGTAGAAAGTGTATTATTAACATGGCAAACATCTCAGATGACATCTCATAGATTATATAATAGTACCACAGATATGAGCTTATACCAAATGTATCACAGTGTTACTGTACATAATGCACGTCATACGATAGAATAGCATTACATACCTTTTATTAGAAATATTACCTTTTATTACGGTAGATTATAGCTGAAATACATAAATTTGACTAGCCTTTTACTACAATAATCTACGTTTGTATACAAAGAATATACATAGCCCGACCAGCCATCACCACACATATGGTGTTAAATAATGCAGTTGCTTATTTTGTATATATTTATTCTATTTTGACCTTCGCGATCATCAATAACTAGATAAAGGGCCACGTACAAAGTTGAAACTAACTGCTGTCCGCGTAAATATATAATTGAGTCGTATAGAATCAAAGATGGAAATCTCATTTTTAGTAAATTATGAGGAAACGAAAAAAATGATTCTATAGTAGTCCGGTGAAGCTGTTAAGACCTTGCTTGGTCAATAGCGTAGTCAGTTCGAAAACAAAATGATTCTATAAATTTTGGGCAATAACTGTGTGCATCGGAATTTAACAATGTTTGCAGTAAAGATCGAATATGACATGTAACAATACACTATCTAGTTGTGGCTGTAAATTACAAAATTATTCGAAATTAAGATATCAAAACGGCCGTCTTTGTCTCTAACTATTGGTAATAGCCGTTTTTGATCCCAATGTCCATAAAGATGGCTACCTTTGACACGAAGTTTTTTAAATATAGCCGGTTTAGTTTTAGGGTTGTCGACGATGAGAAATTTAGCAAAAGATCTAAATAACTAAAGATATTGTGGTACGAAGAAAATAAAATATTACATTAGTCATTACAAACAACATAAAATTAGATTACACAATTAAGCACGATTTATTAACTCTTGTCGAAATAAAATTCTTATTCAACAATACATTTGATATGTATTTAAACATTATTAGTTAGTACAAACAACAATTAAAATAGACAGCAACAGTAGACAACTAAGTTTAGTTAAAAAAGTATTTTAAAATAAAAAATCAAAACCAAAAATATTTTAATCAGTTTAGGCCCTGAGAAGGCACTTGTGAACGTCAAAACTACCACCGGTTCGGAAAACAACCCAGTCATCGAGAAGAACCGGCAAGAAACTCGATCTGGTTTATCTCTTCATGTTATATATTTTTACAAAACTTAAATAGTTAAATTCGTTATTAGTGGATGCACAGAGAGGGGCGTCATTTCCTGACGTCTTAATTGTTCACATATTGATCCGTCCTATGATAAATAGCCTTTAGATATTAAAATCCGCTTGACATGGTTCTTAAACTCACTATCCGGCAAATCGGTAATGTGTTTTGGGACTTTGTTATAATTAAAACCTATATATTAATAACATACTACCTACGTCTTTCTTCATAATTATCAATCTTAGTTTATTATAAATCTAAAACATCAGTCGACCGCACAAATAATCATTTGAATAAAACGCGTACGCAGTGAGCGGTTACCATTTCAATGACAGTATGCATTACTATTAGTAAGTACTTTTCAAAACTAGTTGAACCGAATTCTAGCCAATAAAAATAAAAACATCACACTGTTAAAAAATATTTTGTTAAAGAAAGGTTTAAGTAGCAACCCTATGCAGGGTAGGTATGTACAATCACCTGTTTCTTTTATGAACATTTCTCTTCCATTTTTCTGGATGTAGTTGGCGTTTTTTTTATGACGAGTATTTGCAACTGTGGGATGGTGTTCCATAAATACGATTTCAAGAAATTTGTAGTCACTTAATATTAAATAAATCAACTAAAATTGTCTGCGCAAACTCATACAAAAACTTATTTTCGCCATATTGTCACGTGATTAAATGCATTTCTCTGATTGGTCAAGTGCACATTAACGCTGCTTTTGACACTGACCCAATGAAATATAGCCGCTTTTGGAACCAAATCGAGATTTCATACCTATATAACTAGCAAAACGGCTATGTTTGGTTAGGAAATGCGCGAGCGAGCTGGTAAGTTTCAATATACTGAATTTTTTGGAATCGTTAACTCAAAACTGTCAAAAAGTAAGATTGTCATCTTTGATTCTATATGACTCACTTATGTAGCTATTTGTTTACTAAGAAAGGGAGCGAAAAAGTTTTAAAACAGTTTTAAGTTCAACCTAATTACAACCATGACACCTAGTAATAAAATCATAAATGATCAAAATATTATCTAGTACTTACGAGCAACGCAAAAAATTACTCCCGTTACTTACAAATGAAAAGACAACATAAACAGCATTTAGTGTGAATTCAACCTTAACACGCAATGAATAAAGTAATTTTTCCCGTTATTGTGCGTGCTTGAAGAGCCTTGGCCAAACATTTGTACCACAGGTTTAAAATCTGTAATTTTGTTCAAAATTTGATATTATTTGTTAGTTTAAAGCTTAAAATATAACTTATTCAACTTGTATTTAGCGAAAGTAAGATACTCCGGCCGTTAAATTGCGTTAATTCGGGTATTATTCTTGCATCTTTTGAATACACTGCGTCATTGTGAAACGTGCTTACATTAGCTGTGTTTCAAACAAACTAAGCAAAATAAAAGCTCACATTTCAAGTGAGCTGTTATTTACCGTGGCGTATTTTTCGCGCCAACCCGATATCTAGTTATTGTTGATCGAAGATTTTACCCAATAATGGTTCGGACAAGACAGAGTAATGTAAACCATAGATGTAGCGGGCTCCCGTTAATTCCTTATGCTTCTCCCATATCTGCGGACCAAAGCTTCGATTACTTGTGGCGCTAAAATTAACGTCAAAAACGACAAAGGCGTAGATTATACGTTGCTACACCTGTGCCTTTCCAAGGACTCGACATTAGCGTCTGCTAAACTGTATATATATATTATATCACAGTATAAATATTACAGAAATGAGTATCAAAGTTAAATCAATCAAATCAAATCAAAAATACTTTATTCAGTTTAGGCCCTAATAAGGCACTTATGAACGTCAAAGACTACTACCGGTTCGGTAAACAACCCAGTCATCGAGAAGAACCGGCAAGAAACTCGATCGGGTACTTTTTTTTTTAACATATATTTCTAATACATTATACAACAATGCTTTTAGTGGATGCACAGAGAGGAGTCAATTCCAGACATCACTATCATTCACATACTGATCCACTCTATAATATCCTTTTGAAACTAAAACCCGTTTGACATGGCGCTTAAATTTACAGTCCGGCAAATCGGTAACATGCTTTGGGACTTTATTGTAGAACCTAACACTATTACCTAAAAAACTATTACTGGTTTTGCTAAGTCTGAAACATGGGACCACCAGTTTATTACAGTTTCTAGTATTTAGATTATGCCGGTCTTTAACTAAATTCAGTTTCTCAAAGTTTTTCCGGACATACATTAAATTATCAAGAATGTATTGGGAGGGCAGAGTTAAGATACCGAATTCCTGGAATTTCGTTTTTAATGATTCGCGAGGTCCCATATTATATATTGCCCGAACTGCCCGTTTTTGTAATAAAAATATCGTGTCTACCTCAGCAGCCGTACCCCATAGCAGAATGCCATAAGACATTAAGCTATGGAAGTAAGCGAAGTAAACTAACCTAGCAGTGGCAATATCTGTAAGCTGGCGAATCTTACGTATTGCGAATGCAGCGGAACTTAATCTGCTCGCCAGTTTTTTAATGTGAGGGCCCCATTGTAATTTAGAATCTAATGTAATTCCCAAGAATACAGTATTGTCAACTAACCCTACTAAATTCCCTTCGATCTTGATTCTACTATCAACCTGTCTAACATTGGGTAATGTAAATCTTATACATTTCGTTTTATCTGCATTTAGCAATAGGTTATTTAACGCAAACCAATGACAAATTTCACTTAAAGTATTATTCAGATGCCCGACCTCTGAATCTATCCTTTTCACTTTAAATATTAGAGAAGTATCGTCTGCAAAAAGCACCATGTCAGCAGAGTTATTAACCACTAGCGGTAGATCGTTTATGTATATTAAGAACAAAAACGGCCCTAAAATAGAGCCCTGCGGGACACCAATTCTAGCAAGCGATCCCGCAGAGGTTACCCCATGTATGTTAACTTTCTGACAGCGATCTTTTAAATAAGAGACTAGAAGGTCGAGAGAAGATCCACAAATACCGTAGTGTTTTAATTTAAGTATAAGCGTACTATGATCAACGCAATCGAAGGCCTTAGACAAATCGCAGAACACACCAATTGCATCTTGCGAATCCTCCCAGGCTCCTAATATATGATTTATGAGCGTTGCACCAGCGTCAGTAGTAGATTTCGATTTTGTGAAACCAAACTGTCGACCATCCAGAAACTTTTGCACAGTAAAATATTCTACCAATTGTTTAAGCATAATCTTTTCAAAAATTTTACTTATCGACGGAAGTACAGAAATAGGTCTATAATTTCCAAGACTACTTCTGCAGCCTGATTTAAACAAAGGAACCACTTTGCTTACTTTCATTAGATTAGGGAAAGTTCCTTTTGATATACACTGATTAAATATATTAGCCAAATGTGGTGAAATAGTGACAATTAAGGACTGTATTACTATTACCGACATTCCCCATATGTCTTCGGTGTGTTTTAAATTTAATTGTTTGAATGTCCTTATTATTTCACCTGCACTAATAAATGAGAATTTAAATTCTGAATTTGTAGGTGCACTCATATTCTTTAAAAGAGCTGCGGCACCCTGGGCTGATGATGTTATACTTTTTGTTATTTGTGAAGGTATATTAGTGAAATAGTCTTGGAAAACAGTTGCTACCTCTGAACTGTTCGAAATACGTACTCCGTCGACACTTAGATTAAATGCGTTATCATTTATTTTATTTTTTCCTAATTCTTTATTTATTATATGCCAGACAGTCTTGGTCTTATTTCTAGACTCGAGAATTTTATTTCCTAAAAATTTTGCTTTGGCAGCTACACAAACACGTTTAAAAACTTTAGAATAATTCCTAACGTAGGCATGAAATGATTCACTATTTGTTAGTGATTTCTTATAATATAGATCATACAAACGATCTCTACTTATTTTAATACCTGTAGTTGCCCATTCACTAAATTTTTTTACTTTCTTTACACTAATAACTTTTCTTGGGCAATGTTTACTAAATTCAGTGCTTATGATATTAAATAAGCTGTCATAATCACTTTCTGGATCTTTATTAATAAAAGTCTTGAAAGATAACTTTTGTGCAATATTATGATTTAAAAGACCTAATCTATTTTTGGATATAAGCCTAGTTGTTTTCTTACAGTTACTGCTAGGTTTTTCACAATTTATTTTAACAAGGAGCCCTTTGTGGTCAGACCGTATCCCAGTAACAATACTACCGCCAATGGTCTTGAAGTCAGTAAAAACATTATCAATACAAGATGCAGTTTGAGATGTACATCGGGTTGGCTCATTAAAAACAGGATGCAGGTTGAACGACCTAAATAATGATGTGAACATAGTGACCTCTGGCGACGTACTTAAAATGTCTATATTGAAGTCACCACAGATTAAAACTTGCTTATTACTATTAAATATTTTTATAAGAATTTCCTCCATTTTTTGTAAGAATTGGTGAATATTTGAAGATGGAGGTCTATAAACACAAAGAATAATTAATTTATCCATCTCTGCACAAGCCACTTCACAAATACGATCTATGGAGAGACTGCATATATCTTTCCTCTCTTTATATTTTAAATTATTTTTGAATAATATAATACAACCACCACCGATAGTGATTGTTCTATTAAATACACTGGCAACCGAGAAATGGGGTACATTAAATATCATTTTATTAGGTTTAAGCCATGTTTCCGTAAAACATAAGATATCCAGTCTCTCTCTATTTAATAATAATTCTATATCTAATATTTTGCCGGAGAAGCGATTAATATTTTGGTGATTCAAAGTGATATTACACTTCTCCTTTGTCTTATCTACTAGTTTAAAAATTTAATCACAGTATCATTAGGTGAACTAGATGATACCGCTGAGTCACTTAACCTATTTATATTATAAGCTATCAATGTAGCTATGTCACGTTTATACTTCTTGGGAAGATACATACTATCCTGCGTTATTGTATAGTTATTAATAAATTTATTAATGTCAAAAAATATAAATTTGTCACTATGACGCCATGTCAAATTATACACTAATGTATTTAATATATGAATACTATTGTTTTTTTTTTCAGATAGGGAAATTGAATATGGGAAGGCACATAACATTATGCTTCTCACATTCAAATGTAACAGTTTTTCTGATGTCTTATACAAATCATTTTTTTTTTTATCAGAGCTGTCCCCTACTAAAATTACTATGTTACATTGATTGTCAAAGTCTGTGTTCAAAACTTTTTTAATTATTTGATTGTATGTGGCACCAGGCATACCCGTCATAGATTCGACACATAATAATTTAAATATTTGAAAGTTGCATATTGCAAATAATAATAATATCAAGAGTCACGGGGGTGCTGATGTCAGTGTTGTTGCAAAAACAAAAACAATAGTTTTCAGTGATAGGATAGCAATATGCAACTTTCAAATATTTAAATTATTATGTGTCGAATCTATGACGGGCAGAGGTAAGTAGAACTATTCCATATGGTGACATGTTAAAAAAGTGTCCAGTTCTAAGCGCTAAATAATAGTTCCAGGAACTTCCAAAATCGCCCTAGCATAGGTAAATTTAATCTTGTAAATAACTATTGTAAGACAACGTGGACTCTGATACAATTTCTGTGAATTTTAAATAATTCCTTTAGTGATTTTTGAGTGTTTACTTTCATGAAACTTGTTGAAATAGTTGAACAACAATGAACCCTGTTGCTACAGCAGCGCCACATTAATTTAACGCATTTTGACGGACATTTTTACATACATAGAAATGGTTCTTATTACCTCTATACTCCATAACCAAATTTTGTTAAGTCAATATACCTTTTTATTAGCTAATCTATACTATACTAAAATTATAAAGAGGTAAAGTTTGCGAGTTTGTAGGGGGTAATATCTGGAACTACTGGTCCGATTTGAAAAATTATTTTAGTGTTAGATAGCTCATTTATCGAGGAAGTATATAGGCTATATATCATCACGCTAAGACAAATAGGAGCGGGGCACTAATAAAGAATGTTTCACTTCTTTTTTTCCTTTTGAGAGCGTTATCCCGAAGTTACTATTCCACGCGGACGAAGTCGCGGACTGAGGTTAGTATTTTAAATTGGGCAACAAATCTTCTAGTAGATTATTACTGCCATTATCGATTACGTAATGATATTAGAAGTTTCTTACGATAATTTTAATGAAGTAACAACATGGTGGCCATCTTGTTAGATCTTTTCAGGGAGTTTTTGTGGCAAGTCAGAATTCATTCTCCATGGTATTTATTATTTTGCCATCCATTTCACTTGTGCAGCATAGAGGTTAGTATAGTAGTATATATCTTTGAATATATTTTTTTTATTAAAATATAACTTTAAAGTAGATAAAACATAATTTTAATTGGAATTTATCTCTGATTAATATGAATAAATAAAACACTCAGGCGTTGAATCTCTGTATTTTTCAAAATACGTTGAAATATTCTTTTCGAATAATACATTATTTAAAAAAAAATGCAATTTAAAGAAAAGACTTAGAACTTTTTTTAAATTAAATGAATGTTACTTATTAAACTTATTAGAAACTAGCAGACCCGTGCCCACTTCGTTGGGCGGTAAATATTTTTTACTTGTAACGAAATTATGAGTGTGATTTGGTTAGTACTGAGTGCTATGTGTTTTGATAAGAATTCATAATTGTTGTTGATAATATAACCAATAAACATCACTTAACGAATTAAATTATTTTTTAACAGACTATTATCTTGTTACTTCAAAGAAGTATAACTTCTAACGCGTGTACATAAGTACACACACACTTTTTTATTATAAAAAAACTACTTTTTGTGACTTACATATCTATACTAATATATAAAGCTGAAGAGTTTGTTTGTTTGGTTGAACGCTATGATCTCAGGAACTACCAGTCCGATTTGAGAAAGTCTTTCGGTTTTAGATAGCTCATTTATCGAGGAAGGCTATAGGCTATATATCATCACGCTAACGCCAATAGAAGCAGAGCACCAATACTTTGAAAATGTTAGCGTTGATACTTACCACATAACTTCAGAATTGGCAGTATGGATTAATTCCTTCGCCTGTCCTATTGGACGAATATTATTACTACTACTTACTACGTTACCATGGCAACGTATATAATAATAACGTAATCGCTCAAAAGCAAAAAAAGTGCCCGATTTTGAAACATTCTTCATTGGTGCTCAGCTCCTATTGGTCTTAGCGTGATGATAT
>MU158942.1:561956-632807 GCA_015888305.1 Antheraea pernyi
TTTTTTCCCTTATTAAACTGAAATAGTTTAGAATATTATCCGATACAAAATATATATAAGGGTTGTTGAGGTATGTATGCTTGGTACACATATATGTTTCAACAACTCATATATGTATGAATAGTTAGCTTAGCTTAGGTTAGCTCATCAGTGCGGCGTTGACCCGGACACTCTGTCTGAGTGTGCTGCATGGGAGGAGCAACGTCGCACTCTGGCTGCGGCGGTAGGGCAAGACCTCTCACTGCCGAGCTTGGTTGCGGTCATGCTCGGTAGTGAGGATAACTGGAGCGCAATGGCCTCCTTCTGTGAGGAAGTCGTCTCGCAGAAGGAGGCAGCGGAGAGGGTCCGTGAGCGGGATCCTCAAAGTGGCCGTCTCCGCCAACGGAGGACGGGCAGGAGGAGGCGTCAGTTTGACCGCCTCCTCCCACTGTAACCGGACCAGGGAAGATGGGTCAGGGGGGCCATCTTCCCATTGCACAGGTCCGGTGGACGGAGGAGATGGCCGGTGTGTACACGGCTGTCTCCCAACAAGACGGGGCCCGGCGGCAGCGCCTTTGCTGCTGGGCCAACCGCTGGGGCGGCACGATGAAGTCTATAGAGATCTCGTGCCGCCCCAACTATAGCGGACGACGTACACCGTGGGGTTTTAGTCTGTGCGAGTCGGACATAACCCACCCTCTCCCCCGAGAGGGTGGTGTATCCATAAGGGATTTCCACACGACAAAAAAAAAAAAAAAAAGATAGGTCGCGAATTGCATGTATCAGGCAACAGCCCAAGCTGCGGTGTGCAGCGCACCCTTGAGCTAGTTGTCAAAATAAAATCTGCTGAGCGCCTTAAGCGCTCGCATTAGTAGTCCGGTGAAGCTGTTAAGACCTTGCTAGGTCAATAGCGTAGACAGTTCGAAAAAAAAATGATCATATGTTACGTCAATATGAAATGATTGGAATTATAAAAAAATAATTCGCAATGATCATTTTTTTTTAGAACTGTCTACGCTATTGACCTAGCAAGGACTTCATTGCGAATTATTTTTTTATAATTCCAATCATTTCATATTGACGTAACATTTATTTCTACTTATTTCATTTTGACCACGCGCCTGCTAGAAGGCGCCAGGGTAATGATTGCACAAGGGCGCTAAATGAGCTAAAGACGCATTTGCTTATTATTTATATGTAGATACACGATTTATAATGGTTACTCGACAGGGCCTATAAATGTATATGGGTTCTTCAAATCGGCTTTGTCTATATATATATAACTAGCTTTTACCCGCGACTTCGTCCGCATAAGTTTTTTTGTTTTCTCCCGGCTATAAGTCCCCCTGCAACAATGTCCCACTATCGTGTTCCAGTCCTCAACTTCACATCAAAATTTGTTCAAAAGCAACCTAAGCTACATAATGGATAGCTCCGAATGTTTCCTTAGTAAATATAAAAAGTAAATAATGTAAATCGGTTTAAAATACTACTAACTACCTACCTGCCAACCCCCGATGTTAGACAGTGTGACATCCGTAACATCGTCTGCGTAGGAAGTACTAACTTAATGTAAGTAGTATAATAATGTAGGAAGCTAAAAATAAGAGGCCTTATTACTGTAGTACATTTTTGTAAACTATGTTCTTTGTTTTTCCCTCTCTGGCCAACACATGGAGATTCTGTGGACTTGAAACACGTGAGCAAGCCACGTATAATTGTCCGTGAGAAAAACAACTCTTTTCTAAATTAATGCCGGCTACTTTTAATGTTTGCCCCTGAGCTTTATTTATCGTCATAGCGAATGCGATTTTCAGCGGAAACTGTAATCTCTTAAACTGGAATGGCAAATCTGTCGGAATTATGGGTATACGGGGGATTAAAACGTTCTCTCCTTTTGCCATTCCAGTCATAATGATTGCTTTTACAATATTGCGACCGAGGTGTGTCACTTGCAACCGTGTGCCATTACACAGTCTTGGTGCATCTAAATTCCGCATTAAAAGGACAGGAACGCCTACTTTCAGCCTCAGTTTGTGTGAAGGTACTCCCGACAGTTCTAAAGAATTAAGAAATTCTACAGGGTATGATGTTACTTGTTCAGTATCCATTACAGTGTCTACAGAGAGAAACTCAACAATATCACCTTCCACGCGTGACATAATTTGCTCGTTTATCTGTCCCACCATTTCATTCGTCGGCGCTAAAATTGCTCTTTCACATAACCAGTCTCTATTCCTCATATTAGTTAGCAGTTCGCTATAGACGAAGTTATTTAGATCATCTGGATTATGCACAACATTGCAGAATTCACGATCCAATGTAATCATGCCATTACCATCCTTTGCCATACGATCTTCTCCAATTTTAAGAAGAACAGCAGCATATTGTCCAGATTGTACATCATTGTGTAGTTGCACTCTCATATTTGTAGACAGACTAAACGTTTTTACGTGCACCCATAACGTTGACGCTTTTAAACACGCATTTATTTCATCTGCAGGGGTGCCTTTAGTGATAACCGGCAAAGTCTGTCTAAAATCGCCCGCTAAAAGTACCACCATCCCCCCCATGATATTTGGATTACTCTTGATGTCTTTCAAAGTCCGATCTAGAGCTTCAATTGCTCTTTTATGGGACATAGTACACTCATCCCAAACTAATAATTTACATTGCTGCAACATACGTCCACGCTCGCTGTTTTTACTTATATTACAGACTGGCATTTCTTCATGGGCTAAGTTTATACTAGCTTTTACCCGCGACTTCGTCCGCATAAGTTTTTTTGTTTTCTCCCGGCTATAAGTCCCCCTGCAACAATGTCCCACTATCGTGTTCCAGTCCTCAACTTCACATCAAAATTTGTTCAAAAGCAACCTAAGCTACATAATGGATAGCTCCGAATGTTTCCTTAGTAAATATAAAAAGTAAATAATGTAAATCGGTTTAAAATACTACTAACTACCTACCTGCCAACCCCCGATGTTAGACAGTGTGACATCCGTAACATCGTCTGCGTAGGAAGTACTAACTTAATGTAAGTAGTATAATAATGTAGGAAGCTAAAAATAAGAGGCCTTATTACTGTAGTACATTTTTGTAAACTATGTTCTTTGTTTTTCCCTCTCCAGTAATCCTCTTGCCTCACATGCCTCTCGAAATGTAGGATAATCTTGTGTGTTGTATTATTTTAGATCATTGAAAGAGGTACATTGAGAGAGGTACATGGTGTAAAAGCATGCGTAGACAAAAACATTCCATGTTACTAACATGAACTGTATAAACTCGTCCTAAAGCATCTCCAGATTTGACGCCAGGCCAATCGTGAACTGAAGTACCTTGAATGCGGCGTTTCCAAGTTTTCCTACTTGCATCCCAAGTATAATACCTCGGCACCTCGACATAAAGAAGAGTTTTTGCAAACTCATCTCTGATACAAAGATCAAAAAAAGCAGTGAGTGTGGTTTTTGGCGGAGTAGTTATTCGTTCGTGGAAATTGTGTTCATTAAAATAAACGCGTTCACCATTTTCTAAATGCACGCTGAGATGTGTCACGGTGGGATGCCTTTCGTGCAACGGAAATGCTAACAGACGCCACACGGCTTCGTTGCTGCTGACATACCGACCAGACTGATAAGTTTGTACCTCATCTACGGGATTCGCAAGATCAGTATTTCTAAAATTGAAAATAGCTTGATCACTACCCTTGTTTATATATTTGCAAATATATTTGATGGCGCGTACTGAACTGCATGCCTCAACATTTATGTGGGCGTTAAACATTTTTGATAAAATTGGTGAATAGGGGACTACCCAACTATTATCAACCGTAACGTAGCTACCATTTCGGAGCTTCACGGTTGCTGTTCGACCTCCGTCTGCTGGCGCTCTTCTACGATACTGCGGGTATCCGTGGTCGTTGTGAACGGTCTCTTTCACTAACTTGCGAGGAAATTTTTTTGTGCATTTTCCGTCTTTCATGCAGTGGCACTGTGGATTTTCGGGTCCGCATGGACCGTGAATCATATTTTTTACAATAATGTCATGGAGAGTCTTGTCAATGTTAGGATCCGGTATTTCAGCGCTGATTATGTTATCTATTTGATCGGGTCGTAACTTATCTTTTAACCACAATAATATATGGACATGTGGCAGTCCACGTTTCTGCCATTCGACAGAGTACATAAAGCAGCGCGCTTCTCTGAACACTCGGCCTTTATTAATCACATCCATTAGTTTTTTAACTTTTAGTCTAAAAACTCTTGCGACTACATCATGTCTATCTATTGCGCTTTGCCCCGGCATCAACTGATTGACTATTTCGGGCCAGGCTGGGTTGCAAGTAAAGGTGACGAATAAGTCAGGGCGACCATGTGTACGCACATAAACAAACGCGTCCTGAGTATATTCGTGTAAGTACCGCGGGCTATTTACAAATGAAGATGGTAAAATGACCATACGACCTAAGTTATTTGGATTTAAATTAGCGTCATTTGCCACAGCGTCTTGAAGATGGATGTAATTCTCTGCTCTTAGTTTAGTTTGATTTAATGATATGTACCGTAACCTCTCGCTTTCAACTTTAACGTACATGTCAACGTAAAACTGATTGGCCAGTTGCTTGCATCTTTGTACAATGTTAAAGTTGTTTTCTCGTATCATCATGTTGTAGGCATAAAAATCCATGCATGAAACCTTTTTGTTATGCAAGGGAAGACCTGTTACAGGATTAATTTGAGGAACTTGAAAGTGGTACCCCTCTTGTCCCTTACTAAATATGATCGGATATTGCAACGCATCATAAAATTTATGAGTATCAGGCACCCTGGTTAATGTGTCATCTCGGGCCTGTAAAACTATATCACGGAAAGCAAACTGTTCGCCTGTAACCAAGGCTGCGACTTCATTTATTAACGGTGCATTATACCGCCTTTCATGTTCCCCACTTGGTGTGCGATCGGGGTGCATCACCAACCTATAATCCTCTCCCGGCATTCTTTCTAGTGCTGTTTTGAAAGTATTGATAAGGCGATTATGTTCATGCAACATTCTCTGGATTTTTAAAACAGTATCCCTTTCGATTCCTTGTATATTTTGACACCTGCGATCAGCTTCGTTTTTTTCATCGCCCATGAAATAAAGTTGCAAAAACTTTGGTTGTTCATTATTTGCGGGAAGTAAGGAACCAATCCTGTGATACACCTGTCCTTGGATGGTAAAAGTAGGTGAATATCCAGGCATTACGACCTCCTTATCTACACCAAATGACGTCATCTGAAAGCAAGAATTATACTTTCTAATCCTGCTTAAAAACCGGCGCGATTCGTTACTGTCGTATAAAAGTAAAGATTTAAGAGGTTCCTCTGGCTCGCCAAGTAATGGAATTTTAACCTTTCCACCAGAACAGCACATACCTGGAGTTTCTTCTTTCCATTTCAGTGCTTCACAATATCTGCATTTTTTATCCATTCTCCCAATGATAACCAATCGGTGATTAACATAGTCGATCAAAGGGTCATACTCAAAAGCGGCACCATTAAATGCCTCCCACGTACTCATTGAAAACGTACGTCTTCTTTCTGCCTGCCGTTCAGCATTTAAAAGACGTCGTCTTTGTGAATCTTCGTCAGTCTCTGCCGCAATCAATTGCGCGTGACGTTCGGCATCTAAAACTCGACGTGTCTGAGTCTGTTCCACTGTCTCAGCAGCTCTTTGAGATGCGTGGCGTTCAGCATCCAGGGCCTGACGGGTCTCAGTCTGCGTAAACGTCTCAGAGGCTCTTTGAGATGCGTGGCGTTCAGCATCCAGGGCCTGACGGGTCTCAGTCTGCGTAAACGTCTCAGAGGCTCTTTGAGATGCGTGGCGTTCAGCATCCAGGGCCTGACGGGTCTCAGTCTGCGTAAACGTCTCAGAGGCTCTTTGAGATGCGTGGCGTTCAGCATCCAGGGCCTGACGGGTCTCAGTCTGCGTAAACGTCTCAGAGGCTCTTTGAGATGCGTGGCGTTCAGCATCCAGGGCCTGACGGGTCTCAGTCTGCGTAAACGTCTCAGAGGCTCTTTGAGATGCGTGGCGTTCAGCATCCAGGGCCTGACGGGTCTCAGTCTGCGTAAACGTCTCAGAGGCTCTTTGAGATGCGTGGCGTTCAGCATCCAGGGCCTGACGGGTCTCAGTCTGCGTAAACGTCTCAGAGGCTCTTTGAGATGCGTGGCGTTCAGCATCCAGGGCCTGACGGGTCTCAGTCTGCGTAAACGTCTCAGAGGCTCTTTGAGATGCGTGGCGTTCAGCATCCAGGGCCTGACGGGTCTCAGTCTGCGTAAACGTCTCAGAGGCTCTTTGAGATGCGTGGCGTTCAGCATCTAGGACCTAGGCTTGAGCTGCTGCCGAGGGGGGCCTAGTCTGGTGTGCGGGAGCGAAATTTACCCCCAGACCACGGCGGCGTGATCTGTGGTTACGCGGGCGTGGGCGTGAGCACGCTCTGTTTAGAGAGACAGGCTGGTACTGATCGTTCACTGCCGTTATTTCATCGGGAGGGTCGGTAAAAATATGTCGCGGACGTCTTTTACTACGCGTAGCGTTTGGTACGGGTTCGTATTTTGTGGCGTATACCACTAACGGACTGGGATGATTCGCGGCTTTTTCAAAATAACTAATCGTAAGTGATTTTACGTACGCCCAGATAGAAGGCATCTCTAGGTCCCTATGTAGATCAACTCTCCGGACGTACCACGGGGCACCGGTCACTTTACGTAAAACGCGGTTTTGAAGAACCTGCAACTTATGAAAATTATCTTTCGACATATGCGCAAAAACGGGACTGCTATATGTCATCACGGGACGGATACACGTCTTATACAAAGTGAGCTTGTGTCTGAGGGACATCTTACTCCTATGACAAAGCAACGGATGGAGGCGACCCAAAACCATAGCGGCTTTGTTTCGTACTCTATCTATATGTGACTCGAAATTTAAATGTTTATCTAATGTAACACCGAGATATTTGACCTCGTCGGCCCAAGGTATATCGGTTCCGTATAGCCTGATGGGCTCGAGGTTATTATTACGTCGTAAAGGATCGAAGAGTATCGCGGCGCTCTTATCAGGATTAACTTCTATGCGCCATCGACGAAACCATTCACCGAGTGTGCAAACGGCCTTTTCGATGCGCTTCCTAAGAAAGTCTGACCGCAAGCTGGAAGTGTAAATAACGGTATCGTCAGCATAGCAACCTACCTCGACCCGTTTAGACCGAGGTAGGTCACTGATGAACAGATTGAAGAGCGAGGGTGCGAGTATGGAGCCCTGTGGCACACCTGAGCGTATCGGGTGGGGCAGGGATAGTTCCCCATCCACTCTAAAGCGGAAAGTCCTATCAGTGAGAAAATCGTGGATAATATGTATTAACTTATCGGGTACGTGATATTTACATAATTTATGGATGAGCCCTCCATGCCAGACCTTATCGAAGGCTTTGGCAACATCGAAAAAAACTGCAATTGTTCGTTTCGGTTTACGTTTCGGGTCGGCATTAAAATTTGAGAAAATGTACTCCGTGAGGCGGTGTACTTGATTTGTGCAAGAGTGTTCGGCACGAAATCCGAACTGCTCAGGTGGTATTAATTTTAAATCTGTAATCGAGACCTGGAGGCGGTTCAGAAGGAGCCGCTCGTATAATTTACCTAATGTATCTAACAGGCTGATCGGGCGATAGCTATCGGGAAGCGTAGCTTTTTTGCCGGGCTTGTGTATGCCTATCACTACGGCCTTCTTCCAGGCGGCTGGAAAGTGGCCCTGGGACATGGCCGCATTGAAGATGCAGACCTATCTACTCCCATACCTGCGTGTAACGTCACAAAGTTTTGTCTATGGTCGTAATTAAGTTACGTGTAGGAAGACATTATCGACATCCGTTACGAACTATTGGGCTGCGTGACGATGGACAGCAAGATAACTGGACCCGCGATTATTACACGCGTTAAAGGTACTTGGAAACGTTAATTTTGAGTTATTATTGAAATTACGGTGTCTTAATTTTTTCGCCTTTATCGGAAACGATTTTGAGGTTAGTTTTTAGCGCGACAAGTAACCAAAGCTTTGTCACGCAGGTACACGAGTAGCATAAGATTAATATTATTTAAGGTTCTACAAGAATAATAATATAATAATAAGAATAACTAATACTTTTACTTTAACTAATTTACTTTTTGTTGTTGTTAGCTGTTTACATGTATAAGTTATGTTATATTTATTGTCAATACACCGACTACACATCCTTACATTACTTAGGGTCTCCATTGAAAATCAGCGCTGCAGTACCACCCTGGTTATGCTGCAGCACTTTGCTGAGTGGAGGTGCCTTTGTTGGATATTCAAATAAGCTATGTATATGTTCATCTTGTTGTTTTGATGTTCTCCAGCAATAAAGACATTTTTTTTCTTCTTTCTTTCTTTCTTAATAGATCACATTAAAATTATTTTTTGAAATGTCTGTCTGTCTGTCTGTCTGTTTGTATGAACACGCACCACTGCTTCCCAATAAAACCTCACCAAGAAAATCATAAAACATATCTTCGAGTGTAATTTAGTCTTTGTTTCATTAAAATCGGTCCACTCAGTCAAAAGTTATTGTAGTTTGAATGACGGCTCGAGCTAAGTGCGAGAGAAGCGTAGGAATCTGTACTAATATTATAAAGTTGGAGGGTTTGTTTGGTTAAACGCGCTAATCTCAGAAACTACTGGTCCGATTTGAAGTATTATATAGCTCATTTATCGTGGAAGGATATAGGCTATATATCATCACGCTAAGACTTATAGGAGCGGAGCACCGATGAAGAATGTTTCAAAAACGGTTCTTTTTCCTTTTGAGAGCTTCCGCTGCATGTAAGCGTTAGTCCACGAACAAAGTCGCGGGCTGAGGTTAGTTGTATAATAAAAACGTATGTAATTCCCATTACTCATCTAATATTGCATGTGAAGTTACAATTTCCTTTGTTTTTTCCTCAAACAGTGAACAAACAGTTATGACTCGAGGCGGAATATTTCCTGTTTGTTGTACATAGAAATAGATTGTGAGAATATTAATCAAGAATTGTGACAGTATTAAAGTCCTGAGTTGACAACTATCCTTATAGGCGTGTTTCGTATAGAATCCATGTAGGAGCGTTCATACTATGTGGTTTATATTTAGAGAAAAACAAACTCTTTACGTAACACAATCACTTATTTATTAACGACTGACAGTCAATGACAATGTCGTGGGTGGGTGCACTTATTACACTTTATAAATACTCTCGCATAACTGTACCTACGTTCATTATATAATACAGTTTGTTGTTAACGTATACTAACTACACTATGAGATAAACAATCATTACTTAATCTTTATATATACAACTAATTTCTGTCCGTGAGTTTGTCCGCGTGGAATAGTTATTTTGGACTTTTGCAGGCCGGCATGACAGTGGCGACCAGCGATGGATAGTGTGTCTCTCGGCGGTCGCCATTGTTTTTGGACTGTACTGTGCTTACCATCAGGCATGGTGCAGTCATCTTGCCGTGCTACTATAAAAAAAAACTGACGTTAACTTGAACTCACGGCTTCATTTACGCAGAAGCTGAAAATATTTTCAAATAGTACGTACGTTGACCCCGCTTTTGAAACATTCTTCATTGGTGATCCGCTCCTATTGTCCTTCGCGTGATGATATATAGCCTATAGTCTTCCTCGATAAATGAGATATCTAACACTGAAAGAATGTTTCAAATCGAACCAGTAGTACCTGAGATTAGCGCGTTCAACCAAAAAAAAAAAAACAGTTTTATAATATTAGGCCTTTACCTATGAAATTGCCGTTTTGTATGAAAAAATTTAAACGATTTTTTTTCATGTATTTTTTATTTGTATTAATCGAAGTAACCACCCATGCAATCAATGCATCTTTGCCAACGCAGTGGCAGTTTATTGATGCCCTTCTTAAAGAAATCAGCTGGACGGGAGGCAACAAATTCTTCAAAGGCATTTTGTATTGACTCTCGGGTATTGAATTTTTTTCCCGCCAAGGAGTTATCCAAATTCTGGAAAAAGTAGTAGTCTGTAGGCGCAAGGTCTGGTGAGTAGG
The DNA here is from genome assembly GCA_015888305.1 of Antheraea pernyi. NCBI lineage: Eukaryota > Metazoa > Arthropoda > Insecta > Lepidoptera > Saturniidae > Antheraea > Antheraea pernyi. The sequence continues at coordinate 572,051 of MU158942.1, forward strand.
GCGGATGACGGAGAACTTCCAACCCCAGTTCTTGCAACTTGGAGACCGTCTGCTGTGCAGTATGAGGTCACGCATTGTTGTGCAGGAGAAGCGGAGACGAGCAATTGAGCAATGCTGGTTGGAGATGTGTCAGCTTCTCCATCATTGTGTTCAGTTCTTCACAGTACACATCTGCAATAATGTTCACCCCGTTTGGTAAGCAGCTGTGTTGAATCACACCCGCGCTAGACCACCAAACAGTGACCATCAATTTTTTAGGGGTAAGTTTTCGTTTAGAGCATTGTTTAGGTACTGAACCAGGATCCAACCAACTTGCTGAGAGCTTGCGGTTATCAAACAGAATCCATTTTTCATCGCAGGTAACAATGCGGTTCAAAATTCCTTCATTTGTGTGTCTGTTGAGCAGTGCAAGGCACGTCTCGACGCGTACTTCGCGCTGGCGATCATTGAGTTCGTGGGGCACCCATTTGTCAAGCTATTACTGGTTTCAACATGAATGGGTAGGCTCGCCCCCGGTACTACCACCCGACACACAGAAACACCCACATTAAGTAACAGTGCTCACATAGTTGCGTTTCGTTCGGTCAGTCAGAGCGCCGGAGGCCCACCTCCCCTTACCCCTTCCCTTCCTCCCCTCCCCCAAAAACAGGACGGCAACGCACTTGTGACTCCCCTGGTGTTGCAAGTGTCTATGGACGGTGGTGATCACTTAACATCAGGTGACCCACGTGTTCATTTATGTCCTATGATATAAAAAAAATTATGCTTGTTGTATACAAACTCGATATAGTTTCAGATAAAGATATTGAAATCTCGTAATTAGGTGTTTTAATTTAATGGGACGAAACTATTGGAACTGTGTGACTCGGTATCGGCATCGACTGGAATGAACATGTTGGAATCATGTAATTTAAAGATGGTATTGATAGAGACAAAGATATTGGGATTGTGAATCCTAGTAATGGTATTGATTGGGATGAAGTCATTGGGATTGTATGACCTGTTGATGGTATTGATTGGGTCGAAGACATTGGACTTGTAAAACTGAGTGATCGTATGGTTTTATTTATACGAGGTAAACCTAAAAAGCTCATCTGAAACTAGTAATAGAGAGAGGTGGTCGTAGGTGTTAGAGCCACGCTGAAGCTATTACTGGTTTCAGCATGAATGGGTCGCCTCACCCGGGGTAGTACCACCCTCTCATAGAAAACCGACTTGAAGTAACAGTGCTTGCATTGTTGCGTTTCGTTAGGTCAGTGAGAGCGCAGGAGGCCCACCTCCCCTCTCCTCTCTCCATCCCTCTCTTTCCCCCTCCCTCCCTTTGCCACAAACACAGGCTGGCAACGCACTTTCGACTCCCCTGGTGTTGATAGTGTCTATGGACGGTGGTGATCACTTAACATCAGGTGACCCACCTGTTCGTTTATCTGCTATATCATAAAAAAAGACAGAGTGTATTAATAGATGGATGGAAATTATCACGAGATATTTATCATATATTACCAAATCGACACTGGCTAATCTTAACTAGATTTGTTGCAAAAAATAAAGTTAAATAAATATACATCGATTTGACTTCCCTTTATTCATATATCATTCGAGGCGTTATGAATAGTAGTGTAATTTATCTTTCAGTCTATAACATATGTACGGGCAGGCCTTTTTTCACTTCTTATTTGGAGGCACGCTAATCTTCGAAAGTTGTAAGCCAATATTTTTTTGTAGCACAAAAAGTCCATAAATGTACACATTCTTATTACAGATACTTGTGGCATATAATAGTAACATAATGTTGTATAACTTTCAGAACGAAAACCAATCGAAATCACGAGTTATTCTTAGTTTTAGATTGCTTCCCATACATTGAAAACGGTTTTATTCAATTTGCCCTTAAATTGTAAATGTAACCTAAAAAGTGCATTTATAAATTTCTATTGCTTTTCATTAGAGAATCGAATAGCGTTGATTTGTTAAAAAAAATACTACTTCAATATTTTAATGCCCTACTTCCGAACTCTCTACTACAGAGACAAACCACGGTGAGACGCGGTAACTGTTCAAAAATATGGATCACATTTTATATTTGGATAACTTTGACCTATTAAAAAATAAATCTAATTTTTTTGATGATTTGATATCCATGATTGATATTTTTCCAAACTTGTTTTTCAGTTTTAATTACGATTTTTAGAAATTCCCTTCGAGGGAACTGCGTGCCCCCGCGCGTCCCCATAGAAAAAAGCCCTGTGTACGGGTATATACCAATTATTTATATAACTGGAAACACGGGGCCAAGGCAAGATGGAAAGTGAACTTGACTGTGAACCCGGATGATTATATTCTGTTTAGATAAATATAACATCAATGAGTATAGACTATGTTAACCCTCGATAGTTAACCTATGTAAGTGGTTTTTACAAAAGCACGCCAATCATTTACTCTTTCCATTATGTTTGTAAAGTCGTTAAGTGCTGATAAAATTACGTGGATTCTTGTTAATACTGAAGTGTTTTATTATCCATTATCTTTATAGTCCAGGATACGCGGTCCATTTTTGCTATATTAAGCTAATTTTCCGTGAATAGTTTCATCTTCTTGAGACGCCTAACTGTTTATATTACAAACGTTTTCGATTGTGGCATCTAACAGATCTAATAATCTATAATTAATTAAGATCTAAGATACGATCTAATTAATAGTATTTGTAAAATCTATTACTTTGTTAAGTAAGATTTGAATATCAGTATATCGATTTGATATTTTTCATTATTCTTTAGCGTCAATAAAATCTCAACAGGGAAAAAAATGTATTGTATTTAAGACTTTTAACTTATTTTTTACATGTTTTGTCTGGATATTTAAATTCCGCATAAATTTCTAGCTCGCATATATTGTGCATGTTAGTTTCACATTCAGTAGGTTACATTGGTAACGATATCACTGCATCGACGTAAACAGAGATTATTATCTATTGTTAACCAGTTTTGTGAAATAAATAAAAAAAAAGTCTCAAGATAATTATCAAGGTTTCAATTTAATTATCAAGCAGGTTTTAACGTCCAAAGGCAGGCCTATAATAGGGTAAGTCAATATGTGAACGATTGTGACGTCTGGAAATGACGCCCCTCTCTGTGCATTCATTAATAACGAATGTAACTATTTATGTTTTGTAAAAATATCTTCGATCAACAATAACTAGATTAGGGTCGGCGCGAAAATTACGTCTCGGTAAATAAGAGCTCACTTGAAATGTGTGCCCTTATTTTGTTTAGTTTGATACACAGCCAATGTAAGCCCGTTTCACATGCCGCAGTGTATTCAAAAGATGCAAAAATAATACCCGAAAAAGCAATTTAACGGCCGAAGTATCATACTTTCGCTAAATACATGTTGAATAAGTTATATTTTAAGTTTTAAACTAACAAATAATATCAAATTTTGAACAAAATTACCAATTTTGAACCTGTGATACAAATGTTTGGCCTTGTCACGCACAATAACAGGAAAAAGTACTTTATTCATTGCGTGTTAAGGTTGAATTCACACTAAATGTTGATTATGTTATCTTTTCATTTGTGAGGGGAGTAATATATTGCTTTACTCGTTTTATCGTAAGTATTAGATAATATTTTGAACATTTGTGACTTTATTACTAGGTGTTATGGTTGTAATTAGGTTGAACTTAAAACTTTTTTTCTCCGTTTCTTAGTAAACAAATAGCTACACGTAAGTATATATTTACGCGGATAGCTTTTAGCTTCTATTTTGTACGTGACCCTTTATCTAGTTATTGTTGCTCGAAGAAATATATATATATATATATAGCATTAAAATATAAACCGGATCGAATTTCTTGCCGGTTCTTCTCGATGACTTGGATGTTATCAGAAACGGTGGTAGCTTTCACGTTCATTTCGGAGAGCATAAATTAAATAAAGTATGTATCCGATACATTCAATATATCGAAACCAAATATCGATGTTTTTTTTAATACATATTTTGTTTCTTATCATAGGAGGTAAACGAACAGGAGGGTCACGGGGAAAGGGCGAAGGGGTAGTATGAGAAGGAGGGAGGGGAGAGAGGAGAGGGGAGGTGGGCCTCCGGCGCTCTTACTGACCGGACGAAACGCAACAATGCCAGGACTGTTACTTCACGTGGGTGTTTATGTGGGTCGGGTGGTAGTACCCCGGGCGAGCCGACCTATTCATGCTGAAACTAGTAAAAGCTTCAGCGTGGCTCTACCACCTACCAAATTGATCGAACAACCCTATTGTGATATAGGTGGTAACGTGTTAAAACACGAAGCACGGTGACACATCATGTTGTTTTGCTTCCTTGTAATCAATCTATTACTGGGATTGAACCCGTATCAATTCAGATTGTTATAAAGCGTTAGTTTAGGTTCAAGTTTGTCCTACATAGTATGTAATTTGCGATAAGAACTCGCTCTTGCCCGCGTATGAACGTATGCGGTGAATTACCTGCGTGGATCATCTGACGGTATGACTCGTCGGCGACGTATTCTTCCAGTATAAATAGGATCAATTACTCTACCTATGTACAGTGTTATTCCAATCGTAAGACAGGGTGAGTACTATATAACTATTTTATACTTTTTACTGGACTGCGGCGAAACCATAAAGGTTTTATTTTAGCAGTCTATATATGTTTGGATTTACCTATGTTCCTTCGTAGCCCTTAAATTTTGATGAATAAGGTGTCAATCGATTCGTTATTAAGGCCGGGTAACATAGGCTATATTTTACCCGATTTCAAAAATAGGTGTTAATATAAATGGCGTTTTAAAATCAAACAATCAAGTTAGAATTGTTATAAAACTATAGTGACTATGAACGATAGGTTTCTAATAAAAAAAAAACATTTTCAAATTCAATTAACATATATATAACATAACACACATAACATATAATAAGAAAACATATCTACCGTATCTTAACTTTTTAGATTTTTGTGAAAAAAATTTTACAAGTATCTAGGAATAACTAATAAAATACGTTTACGGTCACGATAAAAACTCACCTACAAGAAAATTATAAAGTACTAGCCGACCCGTACCCACTTCGTTGGGCGGTAATACGTAAGCGTGGAATGGTTATTTTGCGCTAAAATGCAGCGGAAGCTCTGAAAAGGAAAAAAATACCCTGATTTTGTAACATTCTTCATTGCCGCTCCGCTCCTATGCGCCTTAGCGTGATGATATATAGCCTATAACCTTCCCTGATAAATGAGCTATATAACACTGAAAAAAATTTCCAAATCGGACCAGTAGTTCCTGAGATTACCCCTTACAACGTCACAAACTCTACCTCTTTATAATATTAGTATAGATTATAGATAATATAATTAGTTAATAGCTTCTGCCCATGATTTCGTAAGCGTGGAATGGTTATTTTGCGCTAAAATGCAGCGGAAGCTCTGAAAAGGAAAAAAATACCCTGATTTTGCAACATTCTTCATTGCTGCTCCGCTCCTATGCGTCTTAGTGTGATGATATATAGCCTATAACCTTCCCTGATAAATGATCTATATAACACTGAAAAAAATTTCCAAATCGGACCAGTAGTTCCTGAGATTACCCCTTACAACGTCACAAACTCTACCTCTTTATAATATTTTCATTAAAATCGGTTCACTCTATCAAAAGTTATAGTAGTTTTAACGAGGACGCGCCTTATAGTAAATTGAAATGTTACATTTTTTAGGCCTTATCGTGCGTATTTCAGAGGATGTGATTTTATTTTTATTATGTGCAGGGGAGATTAGTATAAGCGACAATTAAAGTTGGTGGGGTCGCCACCTTTGTCCCCCGGCCGCCATCTAGGAAATACGGATGCAAAGGGCTTTCGCTCTGTATCTCGTAAACTAGCAACCCTATAGAAAATTGTATATGATATTATTTTGTAGATTAAACTTAAATATTGTCATTTAGGTTATAATTAATATGAAATTTCAAAAGAGAACACATTAATTTCATCATTTCGAGTTTACACTTCTATCGGTAGTGTTTTTGACGGCCTCGATTTTTTCTAATATTATTTTTTTGTGTATTTCAGGTTAACAATGGAGTTCAAGAGTATTGCGGTGTTGAGTGCGTGTATGGTATTAGGTTAGTATACGATTTTATTTAGAGTCCTTTAAATAATTGCATCACTAAGAAACTTCTCATCAATATAGTGCCTTTGTTCTCAACTGTAGACTCTCAGGGAGACTCTACGGGAGACTCAACAGGGGTGTACGTTAGCGTGATAAAAAAATGGGGGTTCACAGTTCGTAAGGGGGAGGGAGGTTTCCACGAAAATCTATCTGCTTTCAATAGTGAAGAACTATAACGTTGTCTTGACTTCACCTATCAATATAGGCAAATAATATTGTAAGAAGTTCAGCGACTGTCACTTGAATAATTAATTTGGGGTGTCGCGGGGTGTCGAATAACATCTAAGACTTGAGACACTCAAGCCAACCTCACCAGCACGTGGTGCACCCTGCTGAATAACGAACGAGGTAATGACGGCAGGGTAGTAGGGTTCTACAGCCTGACTGGGTCGCAAACACCATGTATATGGCGAAAAATCCCGTCATAGTGATTCGCTTTTCCGGATCGCGTTTCGGGATCAGCCTGTGCATATCCAGCTTTTCGAAGGCCGACGTGACAGCGGCGACCAGCGATGGATAGTGTGTCACTCGGTGGTCGCCATTGTTTTTGCATTGTACTGTGCTTACCATCAGGCACAGCGCAGTCATTTTGCCGCGCTACAATTTAAAAAAAATAACCAATCAAAATTCACTTTATTTCCGAAACTATTAATTCGTGGTTGGAACTCAGCCGCAAACATCCATACATAGATGTAATTTTTTGTTGAGTTTTGGGAATATGGTAGAAATGTAGCTGGAGGGAGTTCAACGGAACCAGCAAAATTTTGAAAGTGATCTATGTGAGTAAAAGTCTGTGAACCTCTGATATAGTTTAAGACTTTTACCATCTCGTGAATAAGTAATTTCAATTGGAAATGATTGCGCCGAACAGTAATCAGTAGGCATCCGTAGGATTGATTCACTGCGTGATTAGATTTTAGTAACGTCAATATTCAATCATCACTATTAACGCAGTTAACCAACTTCAAGCGATAATGGTTTAGTTGAGTTGTTTGGAGACCACGTTAATAGACGTGCGTTGGAATTATTGTAACCGAAACGAATCTGAGCAGATTTTCCGCTGATGAATATTTTCACTGTGATGATCACTGTGGTCTTTGAGCTAATGCGTGCTATATAGAGGATTCCATATAGACAGAGCTGAGTTATCAATACATTATATGAAACAAAGTCCTGGGCCACATCTGTCTGTCGTTTGACGATAAACTCAAATACTACTGAACAGATACCGTGCCCGCTAGTCTATACATATAGTAAGAATATAAATCTAACGTGTCTCTTGTTAGATTTTTGTGAAAAAAATATTGCAAGTGTCTAGGACTAAGTAATAACATACATTTCAATCATTTTTAGAAATGTCTGTCTGTCTGTATGAATCACTGCATCACTGCTGAAGTACTGCGTTCATAGTAAAACCTGAACAAGAAAATTATAAAATATCCTCGAGTAATATTTATTCTTGGTTTCATTAAAGTCGGTTCAGTCTATCAAAAGTTATTGTAATTCTAATGACGACGCGGCTTAAGTACGAGGGAAAAGTAGACAAGTAAATGGACTTAATACATTCAGATGATTTTGATGATGACTTTTTTTTACACAAGGCTCCACGCGGACGAAGTCCTGGGCACAGCTAGTATATTACAATATGCATGCACCTATGAGCTGATATTTTAGTGCAAATTCGTCCGTGTGTTTGAAATTTTGCACAATTTTGTGTATACAGCCATTCTTGTGAGAAAATTAGCGCTGCAAATCTGCAGCCTTATGCTGACACAAAGATTTTTGATTCCATACAGTTGAAATATTTTATGTATTGGAAATATGTTTTGTACGTTTCGCCTAAATGATTTTTTTTTTCTGAAGAAACCATTGCATGGTGGTACTGTTTCTTTTAAGTGCGCCTCGCTAGTTATGACCCTTACGTTAAACCCTTACGTTCCGGCAGCTTCATTTGGTAGCCAGTTCTCTCTAAGCTTAGCGTATTTACCACCTTAGATCACATAATCATTTAAAATCAAATTTGATTGTGGTCAAAGGCTAAAATTTACAAAGTATAAAAAAGTATGTTATCTTTACTAATGTATTATTTAGTCATAAATGATTTTTCTTATAATAAAGGTGCAGCACAGCCCGTGGAGAAGCTGCCGGTGCTGAAAGAACAGTTATCTGAAGTCCTCTTCAGGGAGGGCAAGCCAGCGGTAATAGAATGCGTTACAGAGGGAAAAGAACAGGGCATCAAGTAAGTATTTCATTTATTAAGTAAACTTTTTATGGCAGGGCTTTAAAATTTTGATCTCCTAATTTTTTGTGTGACGATGCACTAGTGGGAGCAAACGCTGTGCCGGGTAAGTGGGAAGCGATCTTTTCATTGCACAGGTCAGGCTGACGAGGGGAGGCAGTCGGTGTGTACCCAATCTGTCTCCCTATTAAGACGGAGTCCGGCGGCCACCTTCTGCCGAGTGGACCGTTGGGGCAGCTATCCAAGGTTGAATAGTGAGTACGATCCCTTGCCGCCCCAATAAATACGGTCTATCGGTACACCGTGGGGTTTTAGTCCGTGCAAGTCGGATATAACCCACTCTCTCCCCCGGGAGGGTGGGTATCCACAATGAATTTCCCTACGTTAATAAAAAAAAGGAAAGTGTCTCGCTTGCTTTTGAGTATTGGAGAACAGTGAGACGCACACTCCTCTTGCTTTTCATAAGGTGTTAGTTCTACCACGTTCGTACTGCACAAATGTTATTTCCATTTTTATACTGAAACATACTATTAGACTTTTCAAATCAACATCTCAGGATTAGCAGGCGTATAGAAACGTCCAATAGATATTGAGATATAATTTCTGCTGCGATAAGTACTTGACTTCTTCTGCTTGTAGCATATAGTTTAGTTAAACAAGTGTAGAATTGAGTTATCTCCCTTATCTATTAACTGCAGTTACATATATTGATAGTAAACCGATCTTGTAAGCTGAAAAGGTAAATAATCTTTTTAAAAAACCAAGCCTTGTCTTTGGTGCTGAATTTATTTATTGGTTATTACTAGCCGTATAAATTACCTTGACCAGTCAATCGTCCATGAAGTCAGTTATATGAAATTAGATCTTCAGCTTTATAAACACTCAACGTGATTAATTTCAGATATTCCTGGCTGAAGAATGGGAAACCTTTCAACTTGCAAGAACATAACGTTGCCCAGCGTAAAGACGAAGGATCTATAGTCTTCCTCAGCCCCCAGGCGTCAGATGAAGGTCAATACCAGTGTCTCGCTGAAACACCGGCCGGCATAGCCAGCTCCAGGGTGATCAGCTTTAGAAGGACTTACTTGATCGCTGCCCCAGCGAAGACTCATGAAAAGACTCCAGTTGAAGGCAGACCATTCAATCTGGACTGTGTCATCCCCAACGGTTATCCGAAGCCAACTATCACCTGGAGGAAGCAGATGTCCGGATCTTATCCAGATGTCTACACGACAAGCTTCGACAGACGTATCACACCTGGGCCCGACGGAAACCTCTACTTCACGACCGTTACCAAAGATGACGTCAGTGATAGTTATACATTCGTTTGTGTTGCCAAAAATGCGGCTGTTGATGAAGAAGTGCCATTGATCGAATACGTCATCAAGGGTTTGACCAAAGATAATTCCGGTTACAAGGGTGAGCCTGTTCCACAGTACATCAGCAAGGATATGATGGCGAAGGCTGGTGATGTTACTATGATTTACTGCATGTTTGGTGGCGAGTGAGTATTTTCTTTATTATATATTCAATTAGCGGTTGTATCCAGCTATGACTTGTCGTATTAGATTAAATTATTGCAGTTATTGTTGCAGTCACTAGTTAGCCCATTAAATTATTCCAAAAAGGCCATAGGATTCCATTTGGTATAACGATAAACTCACATTTTTTTCTCCTTGTACCTCTATATGCTTTCTGCTTCTCATCATCTTCTCCTTATTCCATCTAAGTAGGGTCGGTACATCGTTTTTTCCTCTGGACTGTCCCCTATCAGATGTCATCTTAGTGTTCACACCTTCTGCGCACCTATCATATTTCACATCACAACTTTCTAGGTCTTCCTCTACTCCTATATACTTCTACCATCGTACTCAATTTTTTTCTAGTTTTCATTTCTCCTCATGACATGCCCGTACCATGCTAACCTATTACTCTTGAACTTCTCTGTCACTGGTGTTATTTTCAAACTTCCTCTGATATACTGTAGGTGATAGAGCCACGCTGAAGCTATTACTGGTTTCAGCATGAATGGGTCAGCTTGCCCGGGGTAGTACCACCCTCTCATAGAAATCCAACGTGAAGTAACAGTGCTTGCATTATTGCGTTTCATTCGGTCAGTGAGAGCACCGGAGGACCATCTCCCTCTCCTCTCCCCTCCTTCCTCTGACCTAAAGGGGTAAGCCCCCTTCCCTCCCAAACAGGCTAGTAACACACTTGCGACCCCCCTGGTGTTGCAAGTGTCTATGAACGGTGGTGATCACTTAACGTCAGGTGACCCGCCTGTCGTGGCCACCGCCTCCTCTACCATAAAAAAAATAGTCTTAATCTTATCGATTCTAGTTATGTGATGTAACATCTACCTTAAAATTCGCATCTCTGCCATATGTAATCTTCTCCCATCCGTCTCTTTCGTAGCCCAGCACTCAGATACATAGACCACGACTGGGCTTACAATAGATTTATATGCTTTCTATTTATATAGGTGTTATGTTTTCAACTTGAAAAGGGTTATTTTTTATTGTCACGCGTTAAATCAATACGTAGATCTTAAAATATACTTCGTTTCCAGACCTATCGTCCATCCCAACTATTTTAAGGACGGAAAGGACACCAATGGAAACCCTGGAGACCGCGTCACCCGCCACAATAGAACCTCCGGCAAACGTCTCCTCATTAAGGATACAAACTACGGAGACGCTGGCAAATATACTTGTGAAGTCGACGATGGAAAGGGCAAGGTTCAGAAGCACTCATTAACACTCACTGTAGTTGGTAAGTATTTTAAACTCATATAAAACAAGCTGGTGTCCCGGATTTTTTTTAATATCTCTTGAAAATGGTTTTATTGTTTCATTATACTTAACCCTTACAACCATTTTATATGTTTTAAATTACCTCTGTTAAGTCTTCATATTATAAATAAACGCCAAAAAGAACGGTTGAATAGTTTCAGAGTTTATAATGGACACACAACAATACACTAGACTTTTATATATTAAAATAAGAATTAAAAAAGGTATATGTATCTTATATGTTCACTTGAAAGCTTTACTTAATATCAGAGAGTGTGGTAAAACAATATATCGATTCCTTTTTTTTTTTTCAAGGCGCACCGAAACTTGAGACAAAGCCTGAGAAGGTCATCATAGCGAAGACTGGACAAGACATGATTATCCCATGCAAAGTGACTGGCCTGCCGGCTCCCAAGGTCGTTTGGACCCACAACGCCAAGCCCCTCAGTGGAGGAAGGGCTACGGTCACCGAAAAGGGTCTGGTCATCAAGGCTTTGCAGAAGAGCGACAAGGGTTACTACGGCTGCAGAGCCACCAACGAGCACGGGGACGAATACGTCGAGACCTTGGTCCAAGTTAATTAAAACTATTAAAAAAAGAACTGTCAAAATGTGACATTAATGACAGTTGTGATATGTATTGGAATTAAGAACGTATTTTAGATTTCATAGAACATAAAATGTTAACAATATATTTTTTTTGTTTTCCTTTTTCACGCTCCACCTATTTATGTATTAATCTATACTAATATATAAAGCTGAGGAGTTTGTTTGTTTGGTTGAACGCTATGATCTCAGGAACTACCAGTCCGATTTGAGAAAATCTGTCGGTTTTAGATAGCTCATTTATTGAGGAAGGCTTTAGGTTATATATAATCACGCTAAGACCAATAGAAGTAGAGCACCAATGAAGAATGTTTCAAAATCGGGCACTTTTTTTGCTTTTGAGAGATTACGTTATCTATACTAATATATAAAGCTGAAGAGTTTGTTTGTTTGTTTGTTTGTTTGTTTGTTTGTTTGTTTGTTTGTTTGTTTGTTTGTTTGTTTGTTTGTTTGTTTGTTTGTTTGTTTGTTTGTTTGTTTGTTTGTTTGTTTGTTTGTTTGTTTGTTTGTTTGTTTGTTTGTTTGTTTGTTTGTTTGTTTGTTTGTTTGTTTGTTTGTTTGTTTGTTTGTTTGTTTGTTTGTTTGTTTGTTTGTTTGTTTGTTTGTTTGTTTGTTTGTTTGTTTGTTTGTTTGTTTGTTTGTTTGTTTGTTTGTTTGTTTGTTTGTTTGTTTGTTTGTTTGTTTGTTTGTTTGTTTGTTTGTTTGTTTGTTTGTTTGTTTGTTTGTTTGTTTGTTTGTTTGTTTGTTTGTTTGTTTGTTTGTTTGTTTGTTTGTTTGTTTGTTTGTTTGTTTGTTTGTTTGTTTGTTTGTTTGTTTGTTTGTTTGTTTGTTTGTTTGTTTGTTTGTTTGTTTGTTTGTTTGTTTGTTTGTTTGTTTGTTTGTTTGTTTGTTTGTTTGTTTGTTTGTTTGTTTGTTTGTTTGTTTGTTTGTTTGTTTGTTTGTTTGTTTGTTTGTTTGTTTGTTTGTTTGTTTGTTTGTTTGTTTGTTTGTTTGTTTGTTTGTTTGTTTGTTTGTTTGTTTGTTTGTTTGTTTGTTTGTTTGTTTGTTTGTTTGTTTGTTTGTTTGTTTGTTTGTTTGTTTGTTTGTTTGTTTGTTTGTTTGTTTGTTTGTTTGTTTGTTTGTTTGTTTGTTTGTTTGTTTGTTTGTTTGTTTGTTTGTTTGTTTGTTTGTTTGTTTGTTTGTTTGTTTGTTTGTTTGTTTGTTTGTTTGTTTGTTTGTTTGTTTGTTTGTTTGTTTGTTTGTTTGTTTGTTTGTTTGTTTGTTTGTTTGTTTGTTTGTTTGTTTGTTTGTTTGTTTGTTTGTTTGTTTGTTTGTTTGTTTGTTTGTTTGTTTGTTTGTTTGTTTGTTTGTTTGTTTGTTTGTTTGTTTGTTTGTTTGTTTGTTTGTTTGTTTGTTTGTTTGTTTGTTTGTTTGTTTGTTTGTTTGTTTGTTTGTTTGTTTGTTTGTTTGTTTGTTTGTTTGTTTGTTTGTTTGTTTGTTTGTTTGTTTGTTTGTTTGTTTGTTTGTTTGTTTGTTTGTTTGTTTGTTTGTTTGTTTGTTTGTTTGTTTGTTTGTTTGTTTGTTTGTTTGTTTGTTTGTTTGTTTGTTTGTTTGTTTGTTTGTTTGTTTGTTTGTTTGTTTGTTTGTTTGTTTGTTTGTTTGTTTGTTTGTTTGTTTGTTTGTTTGTTTGTTTGTTTGTTTGTTTGTTTGTTTGTTTGTTTGTTTGTTTGTTTGTTTGTTTGTTTGTTTGTTTGTTTGTTTGTTTGTTTGTTTGTTTGTTTGTTTGTTTGTTTGTTTGTTTGTTTGTTTGTTTGTTTGTTTGTTTGTTTGTTTGTTTGTTTGTTTGTTTGTTTGTTTGTTTGTTTGTTTGTTTGTTTGTTTGTTTGTTTGTTTGTTTGTTTGTTTGTTTGTTTGTTTGTTTGTTTGTTTGTTTGTTTGTTTGTTTGTTTGTTTGTTTGTTTGTTTGTTTGTTTGTTTGTTTGTTTGTTTGTTTGTTTGTTTGTTTGTTTGTTTGTTTGTTTGTTTGTTTGTTTGTTTGTTTGTTTGTTTGTTTGTTTGTTTGTTTGTTTGTTTGTTTGTTTGTTTGTTTGTTTGTTTGTTTGTTTGTTTGTTTGTTTGTTTGTTTGTTTGTTTGTTTGTTTGTTTGTTTGTTTGTTTGTTTGTTTGTTTGTTTGTTTGTTTGTTTGTTTGTTTGTTTGTTTGTTTGTTTGTTTGTTTGTTTGTTTGTTTGTTTGTTTGTTTGTTTGTTTGTTTGTTTGTTTGTTTGTTTGTTTGTTTGTTTGTTTGTTTGTTTGTTTGTTTGTTTGTTTGTTTGTTTGTTTGTTTGTTTGTTTGTTTGTTTGTTTGTTTGTTTGTTTGTTTGTTTGTTTGTTTGTTTGTTTGTTTGTTTGTTTGTTTGTTTGTTTGTTTGTTTGTTTGTTTGTTTGTTTGTTTGTTTGTTTGTTTGTTTGTTTGTTTGTTTGTTTGTTTGTTTGTTTGTTTGTTTGTTTGTTTGTTTGTTTGTTTGTTTGTTTGTTTGTTTGTTTGTTTGTTTGTTTGTTTGTTTGTTTGTTTGTTTGTTTGTTTGTTTGTTTGTTTGTTTGTTTGTTTGTTTGTTTGTTTGTTTGTTTGTTTGTTTGTTTGTTTGTTTGTTTGTTTGTTTGTTTGTTTGTTTGTTTGTTTGTTTGTTTGTTTGTTTGTTTGTTTGTTTGTTTGTTTGTTTGTTTGTTTGTTTGTTTGTTTGTTTGTTTGTTTGTTTGTTTGTTTGTTTGTTTGTTTGTTTGTTTGTTTGTTTGTTTGTTTGTTTGTTTGTTTGTTTGTTTGTTTGTTTGTTTGTTTGTTTGTTTGTTTGTTTGTTTGTTTGTTTGTTTGTTTGTTTGTTTGTTTGTTTGTTTGTTTGTTTGTTTGTTTGTTTGTTTGTTTGTTTGTTTGTTTGTTTGTTTGTTTGTTTGTTTGTTTGTTTGTTTGTTTGTTTGTTTGTTTGTTTGTTTGTTTGTTTGTTTGTTTGTTTGTTTGTTTGTTTGTTTGTTTGTTTGTTTGTTTGTTTGTTTGTTTGTTTGTTTGTTTGTTTGTTTGTTTGTTTGTTTGTTTGTTTGTTTGTTTGTTTGTTTGTTTGTTTGTTTGTTTGTTTGTTTGTTTGTTTGTTTGTTTGTTTGTTTGTTTGTTTGTTTGTTTGTTTGTTTGTTTGTTTGTTTGTTTGTTTGTTTGTTTGTTTGTTTGTTTGTTTGTTTGTTTGTTTGTTTGTTTGTTTGTTTGTTTGTTTGTTTGTTTGTTTGTTTGTTTGTTTGTTTGTTTGTTTGTTTGTTTGTTTGTTTGTTTGTTTGTTTGTTTGTTTGTTTGTTTGTTTGTTTGTTTGTTTGTTTGTTTGTTTGTTTGTTTGTTTGTTTGTTTGTTTGTTTGTTTGTTTGTTTGTTTGTTTGTTTGTTTGTTTGTTTGTTTGTTTGTTTGTTTGTTTGTTTGTTTGTTTGTTTGTTTGTTTGTTTGTTTGTTTGTTTGTTTGTTTGTTTGTTTGTTTGTTTGGTTGAACGCTATGATCTCAGGAACTACCAGTCTGATTTGAGAAAGTCTTTCGGTTTTAGATAGTTCATTTATCGAGGAAGGCTATAGGCTATATATCATCACGCTAAGATCAATAGAAGCAGAGCACCAATGAAGAATGTTTCAAAATCGGGCACTTTTTTTGCTTTTGAGCGATTACGTTATTAAATCTTTTTTTATTTGAACTGGTACACTATGTAGTGATTAACTGCTACCTATGTATTCGTCCGTGTGAAATTGATCAAAAATATGTGACAACTGTGTGAGACGTATGCCTTACTGACTCCACGAATAAATATACATAATTGAAAGACATATATTTGTATGTATTATGAATTATATCATCTTTTTGGTCAATTTGGCGGCCATATTGTTTTATTTACTACGTTTGCTTCTACATAACTCAGTTATTATAGCAACGTATAAGAATAACTTAAGTATATCGACAATACGGGCATATTATATCTATCTATAAAATAAAAGATTTAAGATACATTGTTCGATAATGAATAAAATAAAATTACAAAAATAAATCGAACCGGTCACAACGACTGCCGACAGAATTGAAAACACAGAACAAAGGAATAAAATAGTTCTTAAAAAAATCAATTACGGTCTGCATTATTTAAGTTTCTCAAATTTTTAAATAGACATTATTAATATTACTCTGGCTTTATTAAATTATAAATTTATCTACTGCCTAAACAATATCATTCAACGCTGCGCCTAAATAAGTTGTCACTTCAAATACACTCTCGAGCATACCTTTGCTTAATGTCTTTTGGGTTAGCGACAAGTCGTGCTTTTGTGCTTTCTAAAAATGTGCATCTTTTCTGTAGACTTGCGTTTCATCAATCTTTAGTTGTCTCTTACAAGGTATGTAGGTGGTAGAGTCACGCTTGTAGGTGGTAGAGTCACGCTGTAGGTGGTAGAGTCACGCTGTAGGTGGTAGAGTCACGCTTGTAGGTGGTAGAGTCACGCTGTAAGCTTTTTCT
This sequence comes from Antheraea pernyi, assembly GCA_015888305.1. NCBI lineage: Eukaryota > Metazoa > Arthropoda > Insecta > Lepidoptera > Saturniidae > Antheraea > Antheraea pernyi. The sequence continues at coordinate 588,354 of MU158942.1, forward strand.
GGTTTCAGCATGAATGGGTCGGCTCGCCCGGGGTAGTACCACCCTCTCACAGAAAACTGACGTGAAGTAACAGATGATTGCCTTGTTGCGTTTCGTTTGGTCAGTGAGAGCGCCAGAGTCCCACCTCCCTTCTCCTCTCCCCTCCATTCCTCTTCCCCCTCTTTCCTCAAACACAGGCTAGCAACGCACTTGCGACTCCCGTGGTGTTTGCAAGTGTTTATGGACGGTAGTGATCACTTAACATCCGGTGACCCACCTGTTCGTTTGCCTCCTATAATATATAAAAAAAAGGTGAGTTTATAGATAATTTTCCGTATCAGCACTAAATACTTTGTGGAAAAGCCGCAACTGAGGAATGAAAGAGCCGCATGCGGTCCGTGAGTCACGGTTTGACGACCACTGGTATAGACAATTTAAATAGTGTCTCCATAAATTATAGTCAATGCTTTAATCTGATATAAGCTATCCTTACTAATATTATAAATGCGAAAGTAACTCTGTCTGTCTGTCTGTCGCGCTTTCACGTCAAAACTACTGAACCGATTTAAATGAAATTTGGTACACAGATAGTTTAGAGCTTAAGAAATGACATGGCTAATTTTTAATGCGAAAAAAGCGTTGTAAGAGGTTGAAACGAGGGATGCAACGTTGTATGGAAGTATCGTCATTTTTAGAACTAAAAGCTTGAAATTTATTTTTTAGGCAATTGATTAGATATAAATAAATATGACATTCAAAATTTGTAAAAGCTTTACCCTCAAGGGTGTAAAATAACAATGAAAAATAGGGGATGAAAGTTTGTATGGAAATATGTAAGGTTACGTTCCGATTTGAAAAGTTAGTTAGCTTTTCAGTGTTAGCTTATATATCGAGGAAGGCTATATAGGGTATATATCATCACGCTAAGACCAATAGGAGCGGAACACTAATGAAGAATGTTTCAAAATCGGTTTATTTCCTTTTCAGAGTTTCTGCTGCGTGTTAGTCAGCCCAAAGTCATTATTCCACGCATACGAAGTCGCGAACAGAAGCTAGTATTACTATAAAGTTTTAACAAAATCCGTTCAATAGTTTTTGAGTGATAGAATAACAAACTATCTCGTTTATATTATTAACTAACTTTTGCTGGCAGATTCACTCGCCTCAATGTAGATTTAACATAATCCTTCAGGTGCTGTGTGTTTCTATGAATGTAAGCTACGATATGATATTTTCTGTACTCCTTACAAAATACTGTATGCAAAATTACGTTATGATCGGTTCAGTAGATAATACTTGAAAATGTAACAAACAAACTAATATTCTAGTTGTCACCCGTGACGTCGTCTGCCTTATTTATTAATTTACTATTTTATCCACAGTGGAAATATTACATTTTCTATAGAAAAAATATACGTTGCTTTCAATATTTCCTTGTAAACAATGTTAATCGTTTATTTGGTGCAATAGTAAAAGAAAATAATTAAAAAATTAGAAACAGCAACGAATTGGTCATTTCATGCTTTAGGCTCACAAAGTCCAAAAACAATTTTTAGGTAATAGTGTTAGGTGGGTGTCGGCGCAGGTGAAAGGCCTGCCACCTCGGCCCCTGAGGTGCTTCAGGTGTCTACAGGTCGGGCACCTGGGCACCAAATGCACCTCTAAAGTTGACTGTAGCCTACTTTGCTATAGGTGCAGTCAACCAGGGCACAGGGTCAGCGGATGCAGCACTGAACCGTATTGTACTATGTGCGCTGCTGTGGGTAAATCCGCCGGCCACCGAGTGGGAAGCAGAGCTTGTATAAAACCTGCGCCCCCACCCAAGACTAAGACTAAAAATCGGGTTAGGAACAAGAGGGCAAGGAGTCACAAAGGTCCCCCCCAATCCTCCACGACATCGGCCGCCGTTACGACGCCGGTGAGTTTTGCGGTTGAAACGGAGTGTCCGTAATGGCTACGCTCCGTTATCTTCAGGGAAACCTCAACCACTATGCCAAGGCCCAGGATTTTCTATTCCAAAGCATGGCGCAGTGGTCTATTCACGTCGCCGTGATGGCCGAACCATATTTCATCCCACCTGGGGACAACTGGGTGGGAGATCTCGATGGCTTGGTGGCCTTAGTGTCACAACCCGCTGCTGGCGCCCCACCCTTTACTAATATAGTGAGGGGGAGGGAATATGCAGCGGCACATCTCGGTGACGTGATAGTGGTGGGGCTATACGCATCCCCAAACAGAAGTCTAGCCGACTTTGAGAGATTCCTCGGGGATCTACAAATAGTCGTCAGTCGTAGTCGGCCTCACCCCATCCTAGTGCTCGGGGACCTCAACGCTAAGTCGACAGCGTGGGGTTCCCCAGCCACGAACGGAAGGGGGAGGGCCCTGGAGTAGTGGGCCATTCATACCGGTCTACTCCTTCAGAACCGGGGGTCTATCAACACGTGCGTGCGGCAGCATGGTGGATCGATAGTGGACGTTACCTTCGCTAGCCCTGCTGTAGCGTACCGTGTTAGGGGCAGGAGAGTCCTAGAGGAAGCGGAGACCATGTCGGATCATCGTTATATACGGTTTGATGTCTCCACCCAAACCTCGGACGAGCCAGCTCCTAGGGTCCCCGATGGTGAAGGTCCGCGGTGGGCATTAAACCGCCTTGATCGGGTTACAGGCCTGGGTGGATGGAGAACCATCAGATAGGTCTGTTGATGTCTGCATAGAGGCGGAGTATCTTCGTGCAACGATGACGCGTGTCTGTGACGCCGAAATGAGACGTCAAGTGTACTGGTGGCCCGCCGAAATCGCCGCCGGCGGAGTCACGAACAGACCGCGCTGGCCATGGAGGAGGAGCTCTATGAGGGATATAGAGCTGCTAGATTGGCGCTTCGGAAGGCCATAGAGCGGAGTAAGGCTCTGGCGAGAGAGGAGCTGCTTAAGGCACTAAGTCGGGATCCGTGGGGGCGTCCGTATCGATTAGTTCGTGACAAATTGTGTCACAGGGCCCCCCTCGGTAACCCAGAGCCTCGAGCCTTAGCTCCTCCGAGATATATTGGCGGCTCTGTTTCCCTCAACGTCAGAGCAGACGCCTCCTACGATGGCTCCGCCTCCGTCCACAAGTGTGCCCAATGCCGAATCCTCCGCTGCCCTGCGGGATGGATATAAAAAAGGGATATGCTTTATGATTTTCTTGTAGAGATTTTATCGCGAACGCAGTTCTTTAGCAGCCGTACGTGTTCAAAGAAACGAACTAACAAACATCTCTAAAAATGATGATTTGAATATATTTAATTACCAACTCTTTGTCACTTGCAATAATATTTATCACAAAAATGTGGAAACTACCGACATGTTACATTTATATTCTTATTATATATATAGAATATATAGGTAAGACTAGGGTTATATAAAGTCAATAAAAGCATTTAATACTACGCAGTATTGGAATTCCTTCATGATAATGATTATCGGAATGTTGGAATATTTTTGCCCATAAATTTCAAGAATCCCAACAATGTAAATTCACATATGTTATTTGTATTTCTATGTTTATTTTATTATTTATTAAATATTATTGACATAATATTTAGATCGCCACCTTTTTAGAGAGTTCGGCCTATAAAAGGCATGACGTCGTTAATCAGACACTCATTGTTATGTCGAAGCTATTGTAGGGCGAAGCTCTTGCTCGGATAAATAGTCACAGTGCTTACAGAGTGTTAATTTGACCGATTATACTTTTGTTCATAACAGATAGTTACATTTGTTTTAGCGAAAGTGTAGAGATCGGCTTCATTTCCAGACGTCACCATCGTTAACATATGGATCCAGACTATATTATTAGCCTTTTGACATTAAAACCCGCTTGACATGGTACTTGAACTCGCTATCCGGCAAATCGGTAATGTGCTTCGGGACTTTGTTATAAAACCTAACACGATTACCTAAAAACACTATTATTGGTCTTAAGCTTGAAACATGGAATGACCAGTTTATCATCGTTTCTAGTATTTAAATTATGTCCTTTTACTAAATTCAGCTTATCTGAGTACTTGTGGACATGCATTAGACTATCAAGAATGTATTGGGAGGCAGAGTTAAGATAGCGAATTCCCGAAATTTAGCCTTTGTTACCTCCGGTGCCGCTGCATCACATTCAAGAGACGAGACTACAACACGACCGGAACATTGATATTAGCGCCACCATATTAAGAGACACATTGAAACAAGCGCCACCATAATAAAGATACATAAATAAGAATAATTATTATTATATAGATTTTAATAAGACTTAAATAAGAATATCATTATATAGAATTGAATCATTAGTTTGATCATTATGAATAATAAATAGTATATTCTTTGACTTCATAGTTCGGCCATGAAAGGCTAGATGTCGCTGATCTACATGTCGAGACAGATTAGTAAACACATTCGAGATACATAAATAAGGATAATTATATAAAATTGTTGTATAGCTTAAATAACATTAATTTGTTCATACTTTATTATTTTTGTGTTACTTAAATTATTTTGCGGAATTATGTATAAATAGTAATCGCTTTGACTTATATAGATGGGCATTTAAAAGGTAAGATGTCTGTGATATCTAGGCACTTTCGAAGTATTGTAAGGCGAAGCTCTGGCCAAATAAATAGTGACAGTATCTACGAAGTATTTATTGCCATTCCTGACTGCATCGACTCTATACGTGCCCCGGTCGTGTGTACTCCAAACATATTAAGACATTTTGGAAGTAAAACATTTTTTTACGCACGCTTGACTTGGAAATAAGCTGGTGAATGGTAACGAGAGCGTTACGAAAACTTGTGATCGTGTGAGGCGAACGGAAGTTAAGAGGGAGATATAAGTTAGTGAAGATAGAAAGAGAGTTACGTGTAGTATTATGAAAACCCATGATAAATTTAAATATTTGTAGAAAATTAATATATGTATATATGTACAACATATATATAAATAGAGCTACATAAGTTTTACTTCAGTCGTGTGGTCTAAAGTACCCTGTTTTTTTTTATAAATAAAGCTTCCTTAATATTTCATGATTATTTAATGGTGGTAGAGCCACGCTGAAACTATTATTGGTTTCAGCATGAATGGGTCGGCTCGCCCGGGGTAGTACCACCCTCTCATAGAAAACCGACGTGAAGTAACAGTGCTTGCATTGTTGCGTTTCGTTCGGTCAGTGAGAGCGCCGGAGACCCATCTCCCCTCCCCTCTCCTCTCCTCTCCTTTTCCCTCCCCTAACCCTTCCCTCCGAAAGATGGCAACGCACTTACGACTCCTCTGGGGTTGTTAGTGTGCATGGATGGTGGTGATCACTTAACAGCAGGTGACCCACCTGTTCTTTTGCCACCAATGACATAAAAAAAAAAAAAAAAATTATTTTATATCTAAAGATCTCTCTTTCTTTTTGCTTGTTCATTTTCGTACAGGGTCCGCTTTCCTACTTAGTTCCTTCCATTTTGCACAGTCTTCGGCATCCATTTGTGTGAGGTGGTTCTCCTTTATGTCCACCTATACTACGTCCAGCCAGCGTTTTTTGGTCTTGCCACGAGACCTTGGTCCTTGGGCTATATCTATACATATAACAAATGTAACAATGTAAAAAAAAATTGTAATTGGATAAGTAATAAAATACATTTCAGTCATTTTTAGAACTGTCTGTCTATTTGTATGAACACGCATCACTGCTAAAGTACTGGATTCACAATAAAAGCTAGAATCATAAAGCATATTCTCGAGTGTAACTTAGTTTTTGTGTTATTAAAATCGGTCCACTCTATCAAAAGTTATTGTAATTTGAATGACGGCATGAAGTAAGTAACAGAGTAGAGTGGTAATCTATACTAATATTATAAATCTGGAGGGTTTGTTTGGTTGAACGAGCTAATCTCGGGAATGAAGAATGTTTCAAAATTTTATTTTCCTTATGAGAGCTTCTGCTGCGTGTTAGCGATAGCCCAAAGTAACTATTCCACGCGAACGAAGTCGCGGGCAGAGGCTAGTATCTAATATAATAGAAAATCCTAAATATATCCTCCCAAAATATTTATATAAATAACATAAAATAATTAGCTTATTATAATTTCTAACCGACTATATCTATTTTTGACTAATTCTTTCTTCGCCGTGTTTTTGATTGTCAGGACAAGGGTTGCATGAAATAAAATGTATGATGAACCGTACAGAAATCTGAAATATTTAGTTTGCTCATATAAAAATGGGAATATGACACAAGACAGTATTTTTGAAGTGAAAATTTCTATAGGCGTGTTGAGCGGTATTTTTTTGGCAAGAGATAAACTTATCATTTCGCATCATGACATGCTAGTAAGCGTGACCGGACGTATTGCTCTTGTGCGACTTACGTCATGCTAGCGACGCGTAGTATAGAAACCTGTGTACATCTAATAATAAAAAACTGGCGAGAAGATTAAGTTCCGCTGCATTCGCAATACGTAAGATTCGCCAGCTTACAGATATTGCCACTGCTAGGTTAGTCTACTTCGCTTACTTCCATAGCTTAATGTCTTATGGCATTCTGCTATGGGGTACGGCTGCTGAGGTAGACACGATATTTTTATTACAAAAACTGGCAGTTCGGGCAATATATAATATGGGACCTCGCAATTCATTAAAAACGAAATTCCAGGAATTGGGTATCTTAACTCTACCCTTCCTATACATTCACACTGTGATTAATTCAAAAATTCAAAAGAGAACTCAGTTTAAATTCCATTGTTTTGATTTTACACTTCTTCACAGTCCTTATGACTGCCTCAATTTTTTTATTTATTTGGCGCCTATGATCCTAATTCACAATTAAGCCAGTGTCATGTGATAATAGTTGTAGTTACTTGTGTTTTCAAAAGTCTGTGTGGTTGTCCAAAAGTATCAGTAATATTAAATATACCCGCTCTTAGGTTAGTCGCTTACACTATTCTAAGAGATGATTCATGGTCACATTTAACATGTAAAATAATAATATCAAAACAACTACTAATAAACAATAAAGAGAACCTTAGTTAAAGTTTGTTCTAAGACTTCCAAAGGTATAAACGTAAACGTTATGAACGAAGGGGCAATGACCTATGCCGAAAGCTGTAAGGGGCGACCCTGAATTAATTACCTTCAATAATAAAACGAACAATAAACGCTTTTGTTTTGTTCATGCCGTTCCTATTCACTTTCAAGTACTGGTAAGTTTTATTAGATGGTTTTGATACTTTAAAATTTTTATTCAATTAAATTTTACATTGCAGATTAAACCGTGTCTATTAACTTACATAAGGAAATGTAATTATAATACCTCGAATAAAAATCGCGTACCATTAAATGAAATGTTTCTAATATAGATTATGTGCTTATTTCAGACGATTGCCTTAAAGGTCCTATGAAGATTGAGCCATTCCGTTCATCGATTGATAAGTTGAGAGTTTTAGAAGGCATATATGGAAAAAATGTACCGACCATGTAATAAATGTTGAATATATATATAAACAAAAAGACAATCCTAGAGGATAAACTGAACTCGTTTATCATCAACGTACGCAGTGAAAGTGCTGATAGATAATTCCTTTAGTGGCATTGAATTCCTCGAATCAGACTGTTATGTATGTAATAATAAAGCATTGTACAGTAACCTGTTTATTTTAATATTTCCAACTTCCAACATATCAACATTCATTCTTATTCTAAATACCATGACAGCCTCCCTATTGTTTATGACTCGTCTTATTAAAACCTTTAACTATCCACAACATCTTCTCTCTTTTAAAACAATAACAATACATATTATAACTAAAGAAAACAAACAAATATACTGAACTTCTTAACTAATATTAAATTAACAATAATCTAACAAATACGCAGGTCTTCTAACCTCTCTTCCTGCTCTAGTTCTATAACTGTTTATATGTGAGTCTAATGTAGTGTCTACTATATTGTTGTTTATGTTAGGAACTTCATTTTCATCCACAGTGGCTTTATCAGGCAATACCTCATCATAAATCCTGTAACTCTCACTATACTGTCCATTACGAATTAAATCTTTTCTATTTCTCTGCACTATACCACCTTCTTCCGTCTTAATCAGATATGATCTTGGTCCCTGTCCATGTCCTACGACTAAACAATAATTCAGAAGGAGTTTTACCTAACTCTGATATTGGTGTATTTCTGTAAGTTAACAAACCTTGATAAATATCTTTATTTTCTTCTAAGAGCTTTTTCAAAATTCTTTTTATAGTTTGAATATATCTTTCTGCTAAACCATTACTTTGATGATATTTTGGACTGGTTATTTTATGCGAGAAACCCCATTGTTTTGAAAATGACTTAAACTCTAAACTAGTATATTGTGAACCAGAATCTGAGTATAATACTTCTGGCAAACCATGTCTAGCAAATATTTCTTTCAAAAAATCTATAGTACTATTCGTTGACAAATCACATAGTTCTTTTATTTCTACATATTTGCTATAAGCATCAACTACTAAAATATATGGAATTCCTCTCAGATAAAATATATCTGTAGATAAAACTTGCCATGCCCTCTTCGGTATTTCTTTACATACCATAGGTTCTCGTCTATTCGCATTTTGATACCTTTTACATATATCACAATTAGAAATTAAGTCTTCTATTTCTTTATTCATCATTGGCCAAAACAAAGACTTTCTGGCCATTAATTTACATTTAACAATGCCTAAATGTGCATAATGTATTCTGCCCAGCATTTCTGATCTTAAACTTTGTGGCACAACTATTTGTGAACTTTTTAAAACTAAACCGTTACAGAAACTTAACTCATCTCTATATGGAAAATATATTTTGGCCTGGGAATCTACATCACATTTATTATTTGGCCAATCACTTTTGATGTATTTTAATACTGACTGCAACTCTCTATCCTTAGCAGTTTCATCAATAAATATTTTTAATTTCAAGTCAGACATATCAAATTGATTCAAAATCATTGCTACATGAGCCTGAATTTCTTTTTCACATTCAGTCGAATCACCAATTAGGTATGACCTACTTAAATGATCTGCTACTACCAATTCTTTACCTGGTTTGTACACTATAGTAAACTTATAAGGATGTAATGCTAATTTCATTCTTTGCAATCGTGGCGGACACTTATACATAGATTTTGCAAAAATAGAAACTAGTGGCTATGATCTGATTCAACTATAAATTCTTGTCCATATAAATATTGGTAAAATTTATTACAACCGAATACAATTGCTAAAGTTTCTTTTTCTATTTGACTATACAATTGCTCTGTCTGTGTCAAAGCACGTGAAGCATAGGCTATGGGCTTAGTTTCCTGCAATAACACAGCACCTAAACCTTCTTTTGAAGCATCAACACTTAATACAATTGGTTTACTTATATCAAAGTATGTTAATATAGGAGGTTCACATAACATATTTTTAAGTTTATCATAAGCCAATTGCTGAAAGTTACCCCATACAAATGGTACATCCTTTTTTGTTAGTTGTCTTAATGGAGCAGTCATTTCTGAATAATTCTGTATAAACCGTATCAAAGTATGTTAATATAGGAGGTTCACATAACATATTTTTAAGTTTATCATAAGCCAATTGCTGAAAGTTACCCCATACAAATGGTACATCCTTTTTTGTTAGTTGTCTTAATGGAGCAGTCATTTCTGAATAATTCTGTATAAACCGTGAAACATAATTAGTCATACCTAAGAATCTTAATATTTCTGTTTTGGACTGTGGTTCTTTCATTTTTATAATAGTCTCAACCCTATCAGGATCTACTGTAATACCTTCACGCGATAATATATGTCCCAAATATTTGACCTGCTTTACATTAATTTGGCACTTATCTTTATTTAACTTAATATTATATTCCCTAGCTCTATCCAACACCTTTTTCAATATAATATCATGTTTTTTTTCTGTATCACTATATATCAAAATATCATCAATGAATATTTCTACTCCTTCTATATTGTGCGATCATCGTCAATACGAAATCATTTCTCTCTAAGTTCATATCGCTTACGTTCGCTGCACCAATCACAGGGGTTGGTTTTTTAATTTTTGATTGCTGCATTTGCGACATCTAACGACAAAAATTACTGTTGCTCGAGAGCCCACCACGTCGTCGCATAAAACAACGAACCTTTCACGTAACCAAAGTGCATTACAAAAATCAAATTGTGAGTGTGCCGCGGTCTCTAACACTGAACTCGAGTGTACTGTGTTTATACGTTAACATACGTTATCCGGCTACATCAGCGGTACAGCAAAACCGACACAACAAGGTAAGTCGTGCATTATACTGTTGATGAAGTGTTAGCGAACGTATTCACTACCCAAACGTGCGTAGACCCTGTGGTCTGTGCACATATATCCTTGAAGATTTTGCTAAATATTCTATGAAACACCTCTGGACTGGAGCTCAAACCATATGGCAAACGATTGAACATATACCTCCCATATGGTGTATTAAATGTAGTAAGTTCTCGGGACTCTTTTGATAACAAAATTTGCCAAAATGCTCTATTAGCATCTAATGTACTGAAATATTTTGATCCCTGAAGCCTACTAGTAATTTCCTCCAATGTTGGTAACAAATACTGTTCTCTCATCACTTGTCTATTTAAGTGTTGAGGATCTAAACAAACTCGTACTCCTCCATTAGCTTTTGCTGCTACTACAATCGAATTAACATATTCCGTAGCCATCTCTACTTTAGATATTATCTCATTTTTTTCCATAAAATCCAACTCTTTTTTTAATTTAGGTAGTATTTTGAAGGGAACATGTCTACAAGGTTCTATTTTTCCCTCTGCATTCTTTTTTAACTTAATAGAATATTCATAATCTTTTATTTTACCAATCCCAGTAAATAAATCATTGTATTCCAACAAGATGTTTTCCACTGCCACTGTATCTACCCTTGTTACTCTGTTTAGCAAATTTAATCTGATAATTGTTGGTAACCCTAAAATTGGTTCAAAATTTCCTCTGCATACCTGAAACTCGATACTTTCTATATTCTATACTTTCACAATCAACTTTAACTTTCCCAATTGTTTCTATTTTAACACCATCATAATTTGTAAGCATTAATGCCGAAGGCACATACTTATTAATATTTAACATTTTGCATAGTTTCTTAGAAATGACATTACACTGGGCCCCTGTATCTAATTTAAATGCTAAACATTTATCAGTGTTTATAAACCTTACAGTCTCTTGCCATGAAGAGCATATCTTTTTATCAATACAATTTATTTTAATTAGACCCATTGACACTTGTTTCACTTTATCTACTTCTTGTTCAGTGTCACTGAATGTTTCTATGTTTCTAATCACTTTCTTATATCTTTGACATTTACTTGCAAAATGACCAATTTTACCACACTGCATACATTTTTTACCAAATGCAGGACATTTTCCTCTCTGATGATTATAATTACAACGGAAACATTTTCCTCTTAACTTATCTCCACTTGTCTTTGGATTCTCCGATGTATTTTTCTGTTTATTTATAGTATATAATGATGTTTCTGTTGTTTCGAATTTTTTCAATTGTTCTGAAACAAGTTCAGCTGACCTCCCTATAGTAATTGTCTTTTCTAATGTCAGGTCTTGTTCTCTTAATAGTCTGTCACGTAGTTTACTATCCGAAATTCCTGCCACTATTCTGTCTCTTATTAATCTATCTTTTAAATCTGCGAAATTGCACTCACTGGCTAACTTTCTCAATTCGGTTACATAGTGATCAAATGTCTCACCTATTATCTGGTTTCTTGTAAAAAAAATGTGGGAATTTAAACATTCATTTCTTTTTGGAATAAAATACTCATTGAATCTACGCAGCACTATATCATACTTATCTTTTTCTTCTTCTGTTAAGTTAAATGTATTATATATTTCAACACAAGCCTCACCCATTGTGTGCAAAAGAACCGCAACCTGAATATCTTCCGGCTTATGCGCCAATCCTGATGCTTTTCTATATATATCAAAAAATTGCATCCATTTTTTATAACTTTCTGACGTGAGGTTATTGAGGGTTTGCGGGGTTTTTAAGCCCGAAACGCCTTGTTCTCCGTGTATTACAATTTTCTTGGTATTTTCCGCCATTTTGACTTCTTTTCATTGATTCTGTTATTTTATAAAAATTTCAGAACCGGTTCATTTTCATAGTATTTTTTATAGTTCGACTTTCCGCAGCGCCATGTTATGTATGTAATAATAAAGCATTGTACAGTAACCTGTTTATTTTAATATTTCCAACTTCTAACATATCAACATTCATTCTTATTCTAAATACCATGACAGCCTCCCTATTGTTTATGACTCGTCTTATTAAAACCTTTAACTATCCACAACACAGACTTTGATTATAATTTTTTTATGATTATTAATCTGTATTAAAAATATTATTATAAAAAATATGGGTTCTTATTTACTTCACTTTAAAATCCTAATATATTTTTCCCATAGCAGAAACATACGGTTAACGCACTGAATTATGGTAAGCAATGAACATACGTAATCACAAGGAAAATAAAAAAAATGTGACCTGCTTATTTAACATAATTTATTATACAATAATATACTAATTTCTAAGTGTAACCAAACTTACGATCATAAAAAAAATCAGTATATTATTTTTTACATAAAAGTATCAAATATGTTTATATGGGGTGTAAGGGGTGTCAAATAACATCTAAGACTTGAGACATGCGAGCCAACCTCACCTGCACGTGGTGCACCCTGCTGAATAACGAACGAGGCAATGGCGAAAGCGGGGTGGTATGGTTTTACAGACTGGGTCGCAACCACCATGTATATGGCGAAAAAGCCCGTCATAGTGATTCGCTTTTGCGGGTCGCGTTTCGGGATCAGCCTGTGCATATCCAGCTTTCCGCAGGCCGGCATTACAGCCGCGACCGGTGATGGATCGTGTGTCACTCGGTGGTCGCCATTGTTTTTGGATTGTACTGCGCTTACCATCAGGCACAGTGCAGTCATTTTGCCGAGCTACTATAAAAAAAAACCTAGTCAACCTGGGAATACACGACCTATTTTTTTTTAATTTGCCGCCCTTTTTCATTCTCAGCTTTCATTAGAAATACTCTATACTTCAATATATGATGATCTAATTAAAAACTCGATTTACAAATTAACTCAGAAATGCGGAAAAACACCACAATCGAACATTTGAAGAACATTTGAAACATTTGAAGAGTATCTAACACTGAAAATTGATTAGAGTTCATTATAGGTATACTAGTCAATGAATGTGACGTTGTCTTTGTAATTTTCTTTTCTTTAATTTCCGATTTACCTTCATTACATCAAAGATATTCCTTTATATCGTTTTCTATCAGTCTAATTTCACATATAGAAAGTCGTGGTTGTCGAGTGGTATGACCGGTGGAAAATCAACGCGATATCCGCAGGTTCGAATACCAGCAAACTAGTACATACTAACGAATTTTTCGAAATTCGCGTACATTTACTAATGTTGAATTGGTAACACTATCGGCTGACGGTGAAGGAAAACATCGTGAGGAAACCTTAGAAATGTTCTCGTAGTACCATTGTATGTGGGAAATTATAGGACTCTGGATTTTTCGGAGTTTGAAAGCGCTAATACGTAGAGGGCTAATGTGGTGATATGCTCTCCTTCGGGACACGTCTATTACTCTTGTGTCACTGCAGTGGCCTCTTGTATGCCGATAATGATAAATGATTTGGAGAATCACTAATGAGATAGCATTGCAGTACCCGGTATGTAATTTGACATGTCGGGGGAAAGAGAAGGCGCCCGGCGCATGTCGTCTGGTTTTAGATTTGTAAAGCGTTGCAATCGATTAAAAAATATAATATATCAATATCATATTGTACAATGTATTCTTAAGTGTTTTTTTTACGAAATTTTGTAAACGGGAAGAATAAGTGATTGTGAATCTGATAGGTAATAAAAATCATGAATTTAAGAATTGAGTTTAATCGCTACTGATACCTAATTACTATTTATATTAGGCTAGCTGACCAGTCTCTACTTTGTTGGGTGATATACATTTATATGTGATTCGGTTAATACTGAGTGCTATGTATTTTGATAAGATTTCATAATTGTTGTTGATAATATTACTAATACACATAAGTTAATGATTTAACTTATTTTTTAATATATAATAACTACTTTATGTGACTTAAATATAAAAGTTAGACATATGCTGTCGTCAACTTTTTTGTAGGCATTATCAAGCTCTACAACTTTTCTATAAAACTCAATTATATATCTCTCATCGTTAAGGAAGCGTTCATAATAAACGTTTTCGTTCGCCCTTTCTTCTCCGACTTACTTTGTAAATCCGACTACCACAAAAAAGTCTTTTCATTTTTTAGGTTAATATATGACCTTTAACACTCACAAATAACGTTGCTTTCTATTGGTATTTTTTTTTCAAAATTAAGTTAGTAGATCCAGTTATTACCCCCTATAACGTCACAAACTCACAAACTTTACCTCTTTATAATCTTAGTATAGATTTTTGAAAATTTTAAAGTTCTTAAATTTTAAATTTCTTGTTGATTTCGAATTAAAAAAAAAACAAACAAAATAAATAATAATAAGAGAAACCCCATTACAAGATTCGGCTTAAGATTTGAGGATTGGATAGAAGTTGAAAAAAAGTGTGTGTGTACTTATGTACACGCGTTAGAAGTTATACTTCTTTGGCGTAACAAGATAAAAATCTTTTCAAAAATTTAATCTTTCGCCTTATTCTACGTTTGTAGAAAAAACGACACTAGCAATAGAAAAAAGGCATTTAATACATTGAATTTTTTAATACAAATAACAAATATAATGAAACCAAATGTTGACTATAGCTAACTTCAGGGTGTCGGGTTTTCGTGACAGTGTGCGCACGCATCGTAAAAAATTACTCTCATCATTTTGCCCTACCGCGCCAATAGAAGTATAACTTTAAAAATGTTACATACATTCATTGTTTCAAACTCGATTTGATGTTTTTATATTCATAATTCTAGATAAAAAAATTAGTAATCTTTGATTATTTTTTTTTTATAAAAGCCAAGTAAAAAGTTCAGGAAAGTCCAAAAAACTAAATAAGAAACCTATCTTTTGAACGAGTAATAAAAAAATACCAAAATTTACCAGAAGGGTTTATTTATTTTGAGGGGTACTAAAACGTCACATGATTACGGAAATAAAAATAAAAAATTGAAACCGACCGTTCCGGCGTTCTCACTCAGTATATAGTATCTTATCTATGTTCTCACTGACCGAACGAAACGCAACAATGCAAGCACTGTTACTTCACGTCGGTTTTCTGTGAGAGGGTGGTACTACCCCGGGCGAGCAGACCCATTCATGCCGAAACCATTAATAGTTTCAGCGTGGAACTACAATCTATCCTTTACTCCGGGGATAAAAAAGAGAAATTCGTTTGTACGGACCAAACCTCACCCGCGTTTACTCTTACAGAAGAAAAATATAAAAATCGACATCAATACCTTTTTTTTTACTCACATACATACGTTATAATTAAATACCGCCTAGTGGTCTAAATTCGACCATAATTCAGTTTTACATTCAATAAGATCAAAGAGAATAATAATTAATCCAGTGGTTTTATAAATTTAGTTATATTTATCAATTAATTATTAACGTATATTATGAATGTACATATTATATGAAAAGGATGATACGGCCGTTCCGCATTTTTGCTCGACTTGGCGGGGGCACTGGCGTGCCTCCTGATTAACATTTATCTCCTATTGCCGCCCATAAATGTTGCCGCTTTATAAAAAATAGTACTTGTATGTATAAAAAATCGTTTTGAAACATTTTATTTATATAATATTAATTCTAGTTTCAGTATTATTAGAAACTTTTTGTTTTCTTTTGACTCCGAGACTGATGGAAAATTTACCAATTGTTATATAAACTTTCATTCCTCTTTTCACCACTTTAGGGGTTGAATTTCCAGAAAACCAATCCTTACAATGTAATTTATTTTAATTTCATGATTTTTGTCAGTCTGATATTCCTTTAAACATATACCAGGTGAATGTTTAAAGGGCGACACCTTTCTATCGTGTGGTAGTTAATGCTCACATTTAACATATGAAATAATAACATCTAAATAAATACTAATAAACAACAAAGAAAACCTTAGTTAAAGTTTGTTCTAAAACTTTTAAAAATATGGGAACGACAGTATTAAACCCAAGAAATCACACATAGCTTCAATAAACAAAATTCAAGGGATGCTCCCAAGGTTAATCATTACCTGCTTATCGTGGGAACACCGCACGGTTGAACAACGGGGCGCGAGCCGAGGTGCGGGACGCGGCTCAGAATACGCGACAAAGTTTTTGCGTAAATCACCTGATGTTGAGTGTATATAAGTTTCTCGAAATAATTAGGTCAAGTATTAAGTACCTATTTGTTTATTTGGTTTAGAAATAGAAGCGAGTAATGAGTAATTTGTGAGAGTGTCGCAACTATTTAACCTGTCATGCTGTATATCCAAAATTGATTAAGTTTTCAAAACGTATCCAATAATGTGTAACTTTTATATGGATTCTATACATATTTAAATATAGATCCTGGCAACATTGATGCCGGTTAACCAGATATAAAAATAAACTGACGTATAATATCTACTATACGTAGTCCGGTGAAGTTGTAAAGGTCGGTCAGGCCAATTAGTCCAGGATTCACGGTCCATTTTTGCACTTGATTACTATCAAGGGAATTTTCCGTGAATAGCTTCGTTTCGATCAGACGCCTAACAATTTTCTGTGCGAAAATTCTCGATTGTGGTAGCTAAAAGAGGTAGCAAGGATAAAATATGTTGATTTGATGCTTCTCAAAAATGTATTACTAACTGTTTTTTTTTTGTTAAATCTCAAGATAATTATCTAAATTATTGGAAAAAATATTTGTCTTTGTTTGTATTTGAAGAAAAGAGTCCCCTTCCAACATATATCGATAATGAGGTCATCAAAAATGATTACTGACCAGCTGATTTTTTAATTTTTTATTAGTTAATATTTATATAATTTAACAGTTATATTGTCCTACAAATCGCGTGGTACGTTATCCCGGTCCTACGCTCAAAAGTACCTAGTACAGGTAAAAATAAAAATAAATGGTTGATGTAAAAATAATTGCTGAATCTTCGTGAATAGCTTCGTTTCGATGAGACGCCCAACAATTTCTTGTGCGAAAATTCTCGATTGTGGTAGCTAACAGAGGTAACAAGGATAAAATATGTTGATTTGATGCTTCTCAGAAATGTATTACCAACTGGGTTTTTTTTTGGGTTTTGGGTTTTTTGGGAACGTAGAGTCTGCTTTACCGATGCGGGAATCGATCTATGCGTCAAGCGAGAGATTGCTCGATACTTGCGAACCCAGGTAGCAAAACTTACTGACTACCTCTAAAGGTGTGTCGTTAAGTAGAACCAATGGTTGTTCTGAACACCCCTGCGCGAAAATAACGGTATTCTTGACGTTGATGGACATTGAGAAAAGGTCACACGCTTTAGCGAATTTATCAGGCTTTGAAGCTGGTTTTGATCGTGTATTTACTAATGTTAAATTGGTAACACTATCGGCTGACGGTGAAAGAAAACATCGTGCGGAAACTTGAACCTGAGAAATGTTCTTGTAGTACTGTATGTGGGAAAAATATAGTACTGTGGATTTCTCAGAGTTTAAAATCGCCAATACGTTGTTTTTTTTTTATATACTATTGGCAGCAAACGAACATGCGGGTCACCTGATGGTAAGTGATCACCACCGTCCATGGACACCTGCGACACGAGAAGAATCACAGATGCGTTGCCGGCCTTTGAGAAAGGAATAGGCTCGTTTTTTGAAAAAAGGCAGATTGTATTGTTCTGGAAACGCTGCCGCGTAGACACTCTGGCGCTTAGTAGGGACGTTGCGTCGCTTTGCGTCCTCTATAAGATCTACCACGGAGAATGCTCTGAAGAACTGTTTGGATTGATACCTGCTGCTGAGTTCCGTTACAGAACGACTCGTCAGGGACTGAAATTCCATCAATGTCATCTCGATGGTTGGAAGTCGTGCACTGTGCGCTTCTCACGTGCGTTTTTTCCGCGTACGGCAGTTCTCTTTTACAATTGAACTCGGTAGATGGCGATGCGATTGACTTTGAAGACTTTTTATTATCAAGGTAGGGCAACGTCTGGACTGTTGGTAACTATATTATAAAATAAACTCATAAATAGCTAATTTTAAAATACGAAACGCTTACCTACTTTATTACAGCAGTCGTAATCTTCAATATGAACTGGTTGTCAAGGGTTTACGAGGCATAAACATTATTAATATAAATCGGGAAGCAGACTGACTAGGTTATTTTAAAACGAAATAAGTACACGTTACCATAACTACCAAGAAAGTCTATAATACCCAGTATGACCCAAGATATAGATCTAAATGCTAATGACAACGATTTCTCTAAGAAAGTTAAAGCACTCGTACACGTCAAGTATTCAACTGAAACAATAATAGATCTCAATTTAGAAGCAAAAGCAATAGAACAAGTTATCGCAACCGTACCCGAACAATATGACCGTGGCTGAGCAATAAACACTATTAGACAATACAATTTAATGAAGTGAAATCGTAAACACTGATAATGTCCTAAACCTTCGAGGTTTTACGACAGATTTGTACTCAATTAACAATCATGAATGTTATTTACGAATGAGGGCAAACGAATTTACTTTTCGCTAATTAAACCGGACCAGGGAAGATGGGTCGGGGGCCCATCTTGCCAGTGCACAGGTCCGGCGGACGGAGGTGACGGCCGGTGTGTACCCGGTTGTCTCCTTACAAGACGAGGCCCGGCGGCGGCGATTTCGCTGCTGGGCCAACCGCTGGGGCGGCACGATGAATTCTATAGATATCTCGTGCCGCCCCAACTATAGCGGCAGACGCACACCGTGGGGTTTTAGTCCGTGCGAGTCACCTCTTCCCCGAGAGGGTGACGTATCCATAAGGGATTTCACCACGTTAAAAAAAAAGATAGGTTGCGAATTGCATGAATCAGGCAACAGCCAAGCCGGTGTGCCGTGCACCCTTGAGCGAGTTGCCCAAACAAAAATCGGCTGAGTGCCTTATGCGTTCACCTTAGTAGTCCGGTGAAGCTGTTAAGACCTTGCTAGGTAAATAGCGTAGTCAGTTCGAGAAAAAAAAAAACAAACAATCGGAGCGTTCGTGGGAGGAAGCCTCTCTGGAACCGATCCGAGACTATTATGGTTCCAATGTATGGAGATGAATTCCCTTCCGATGACGAGCGGTACGATGGTTGGAAGCAGCTACAGGTATATAATGTTGAACAATTCCTCGAAGCACAACCCATTATACAAATGATAGAACGCAGAAACGGGCCGTTGGTGAGCTTGGGACCGTCAATAATTCTCACAGCTCGTCTTTGAGCTGAGTCCAATGGCACAAATTGGTATCCTGGTACTCCCGCCCAGAAAGTAGCTTTAATTATCCATGAGCAGATAAGACGCCTAACTTTTTTTCATTCAAACATTTTTGATAGTGATAGGTAGCAGGGATAAAATATGTCGATTTGGTTTTTCTCAAAAATTTATTACCAACTGGGTATTTTTAACCGACTTCGACAAAAGAGGAGGTAATACTATGTTTGGTTTTTTATGTATGTTAATCGATACCTCCGCCATTTGTGAACCGATTTTAATGATTCTTTTTTAATTTGAATTGGCTATACTCAGAGATGGTCCTATAGAAATTAGATCAAAATATTCAACCCCTAAGGGGGTGAAATATAGTTTATCTGATTTTCACCCACTTCGTGTTTACGTATTTTCGTATACTCGAAACCGCTTTCAGTAATCTTATTTGAATTATAGGCATAGGCTGATAGGCATATTACAAAATATGTTTCAACCATAAGAGTTGAAACTAAAGGGATGATTTATAGCTTATTTAAATAAATTAACTTCCTATGAGCTAATTTTAATGAAAACTTGGTACAACCTGTAGTAGTGGTGAGAATATCATATATTAGGTAATCAATCATGATTGGATCATGGATTTTTTTATTAAAGCACAAGATAATTATTTGAATTATTTGAGTATATATCTGCCCTAAAAATACAAATAATTGCAATTGACTAGGAATTGACGGACTTGATAGGATTGATGGACTTGAATTGAATTTACTAATTATTGAATACATAATGTATAAACAAGCACGGCATGTTCCAACAATAAATTAAATTCTAATAAAATCAATTATTTAACTATTTAACATATTTAAAGATTTAACATAAATAATGCGATCACTATAAAATTGGTATGAAGAAAACAACTGTTGATTACGTTCAGTTTATAAACCAGAGCACACTAATATGTTTATGATTATTCAAAATAAAGAAATTTTATCACATTTTTATTTAGGTTTTTTTTTTAAATAAATAACTTTATAAAGAGAAAATCTATATTATAATAAAACTGTAGCAGGGTCAAATCTGTACATTAAATATTTTTTGAAAATTTTGATGGGGGTAGGCTTTGTTGTCGATATAGAAGCCAAAAATAACCCTTTTAAAATTTTTGTCTGTCTGTCTGTCTGTCTGTCTGTCTGTCTGTCTGTCTGTCCCTGTGAACGCGCATCACTCTGAAAGTATTGAACCGATTTTGACGAAACTTGGCACAGTGATAACTAATGTTACGAGATTACATTTAGGATATTTTTTTTCTCATAAAACGCAAGGGATTCTCCAGGATCTGCCTGTTTGTCTGTCCCTTTAAACACGTATTACTCTGAAAGTACTGAACCAATTTAGACGAAATTTGGCACAGTAATAACCAATATTACAAGGTTACATCTAGGATACTTTTTATCTCATAAAACACAAGGGATTCTCCAGGATAACGGACGAAAGTAAAAAAAATGTAGTTCATGATATTCTTGACGAATTTTGGTAAATTTTCTTTGTGCTATATATAGCAGACAGATTAGCTAAAAAATGAAGCTATATTTCCATATGCTACTTAAAAAAAAAATACCAAAAAAAACGACCACCGTGATTCGAACCGTCGGCTCCGTCGAAACATATAAAGCCCCGTACGTTACAACTGAGCTACGCCTACATGACATTTCTGTACGTAATTATCGACCACATATGAAACATTTATGTAGACGAAACTGTCACTTATGTTGTTACATTTATTTCATTGTATAAAAAAATGTTTGCTAAACAAAGGTGACAAGATTTATTTATTTATCTATACTATAATAAAACTGTAACAAAGCCAAATCTGTACATTACAAGGTTACATTTAGGATACTTTTTGACCCATAAAACGCAAGGGGTTCTCCAGGATAACGAAAGAAAAGAAATTAGTTAATGTAACTAGACTTTTTTGCGACACCTTAGTATAAGAGCCAGCAACGTTGGAAGAACGAGAATTTGAGAAAAGTTGGTTCTTTAATATGAAGATATATTATGCCCTTCCAAACACGATTCAGGATACCTGGTAGCCGGTTAACGTTGTATTTTTTAATGCGAATTACACCTTTACAGATCAACATTTTGATTTATAAATAATTTAAGGAACATTTTTTGTCAGTAACTTTTATAAGTTTAACGTTTATACGTTATTAAAAACATGAATTTTTCACTGCCAGACAATTTTGTTATTGACAATAATGTGCCTGGTGATATTCTTTATAAACAAAATAATTCATTTCAAACCATTTTATTTTTTCCCTTGCAAAGAACATATTTCATTTTGTTAACCAGGCTCTTCCACAATTATGGCTATCTTTATTATACAGCCAGTGTTGCGCTAAGCTAGAGTTATAACTAAGTTATTCTATACATAGGTTTTGGTAGGGGGTAGAGCCACGCTGAAGCTATTACTGGTTTCAGGATGAATGGGTCGGCTCGCCCGGGGTAGTACCACCCTCTAACAAAAAGCCGACGGGAAGTAACAATGCTTGCATTAGTGCGTTTCGTTCGATTAGTGAGAGCACCGGAGAGGCCCACCTCTCTTCCCCTTCCTCCTCTCCCCTTCCGCTTCCTCCCCCTCCAACACAGGTTGGCAAGGCACTTACGACTCTCCTGGTGTTGCAAGTGTCTATGGACGGTAGTTATTACTTAACACCAGGTGACCCACCTGTCCGTTTGCCTCCTATGACATAAAAAAATACATTATATTTTTAATTTACCCTTTTTTATGTTGAAATAAAATAATATTAAAAAAAAGTGTGTGTGTGTACTTATGTACACGCATTAGAAGTTATACTTCTTTGGCGTAACAAGTAAAAATCTTTTCAAAAATTTTATCTTGCGCCTTATTCTACGTTTGTAGAAAAAACGACACTAACAATAAAAAAAAGGTATTTAATACAATGAAAGTTTTAATATAAAGAAATACAAACAACAAATACAAAGAAACAAAATGTTGACTATAGCTAACTTCAGGGTGTCGGTTTTTCGTGACGGTGTGTGCGCGCAACGTAAAAATTTACTCTCATCATTTTTTTGTTACGGTGTGCGCGTTCATCGTAAAAATTTACTCTCATCATTTTTCCCTAACGCGCCAAAAGAAATATAACTTCAATAAAATTACAGATATCTTAACATGGTTTGAACATACTTCTTTATTTACAAAAAATTGCATCGGGCACATTATTGTTAATATCAAAAATGTCTGGCAATAATAAATTCACGTTTTAGTAGCGTTTAAAAGTTAGTGAAAAACAAAACATTCTAAAATTATATAAAGTTCAATATTTTTGCCTGTAAAGGTTTACCGGCAGCCAATTCGCTGTCGAAACCGTTGCCTAGCTCTTAGACAAATAGTCACAGGCAAGTGACAGATGACACATGTTGCTCATATCTTTTTAATATTTATGTTTTTCTTTAATACAATGTAGTGTGAAAAAGTTTTAATACAAGTTGAAAATAGTTATGATGTCATTCAGTGTTTAATTTATCATTATTTATTTTATGAATATATTTTAACGTTTAAATTACAATTTAACTCTATCAACTTGATATTTTATAATGTAAACTATACTGAGCGTATAGTAAACGCCTACAAAAAAGGGAAAGGAACTACGTTCCAACTGGAGGTCCATGGACCTCTCAAGCTTTTTTTACATTACTGCCAATATACGTAGGTTAGTTTTTATTTTAATTGAACCCGGTAGATGATGTTACGAACGGGTTGTAGGCTTATTGGGACAGAAGTTACTGGGACAACGTACTGGGAAGACATTTATCGGCAATATATGTAGGTTATTTGTTATCTTAATTGGACCTGGTAGGTGATGCTGCGAACGGGTTCAAAGCATATTTTAAAATATTTCTCACATACCAACTGGGTATATGTTTGAGTGAGTCCCTGGATAGTTGGGATTCACAATTTGAAACAGTAGGTATCGCTGCAATCTGGTTTTGAGATGTATTTAGATTTTTCGCGTTTAAAAGTACAATCGAAACCGGTAATAACCGATTTGGTGCAGACGAAGTCGCACGGGTCAGCTAGTATTTAATATTTCTTTGCAATCGACAAACTTAAAAAGTACTTAACCGATTTAAAAAATTCTTTCTCCAATAATTTCTATATTAATGGGGCCTCACTAGTTGAACAACACAACACAGA
Source organism: Antheraea pernyi (assembly GCA_015888305.1). Classification (NCBI taxonomy): domain Eukaryota; kingdom Metazoa; phylum Arthropoda; class Insecta; order Lepidoptera; family Saturniidae; genus Antheraea; species Antheraea pernyi. The sequence continues at coordinate 612,071 of MU158942.1, forward strand.
TCACTCTCACATGAATGAATGTGTAGCTTAGCTTAGATAGATTCTTGAAGTTCAAGGCAACAGCCCAAGCCGAGGTACGGCTACTCTGGCACCCTTGAGCTTGTTGCAAGCGGCAAAGTGCCTTAAGCGCTGGCCTTAGTCCTCACCGGACTCTGTGAAGGCCCGTCAGGCAAATAACGTGTTTGAAAAAAATAATTCATGCGAATATAGACTAGTCTACACTAATATTATAAAGAGGTAAAGTTTGTTAGTTTTTGACGTTGTGACGCTGTAGGGGGTAATCTCAGGAACTACTAAATCGATTTTGAAAATTCTTGTACCAATATAAAGCCACGTTATTTGTGAGTGTCATAAGCTATATATCATCACGCCAAGACCAATAGGAGTGGAGCAACAATGAAAAATGTTTTAAAATCGGGGTTTTTTCTTCCTTTTGAGAGATTCCGCTGCGTCTTAGCCCAAAATAACTATTCCACGCGTGCGAAGTCGCGGGCGGAAGTTATTAACTAATTATATTATCTATACTAATATTATGAAGAGGTAAAGCTTGTGAGGTTGTAGGGGGTCTGGGGAGTCGGAGAAAAAGTGGTCGAATGAAAAGGTTTCTTACGAACGCTGTCTTAACTATGAAAGATATATGATCCAATTCTAGAGAAAAGTTGTAGCTTGATAATGCCTATTACTGCCCAACGAAGTGGGCACGGGTCGGCTAGTGTAGCGTAAAACGTGGATGCGAATATCTTTAGGTGGTAAAGTACATTATTATTGGTCAACTACAGCTGACTATGGGCGCTGTTATGCATGGTATGCAGTGATCGCGATTTACTCATTATTTACTAAGACTCAGTAATATTGACGTAGGAGGTAATGTGTTAAAACCCAGAGCACGATTTTCGAATCAAACAGTGACACACATTGTTTTTCGTTTTTTTTCCTCGTTATTTATTTTTCTTTTCCATTGGTTAATCTTAGTTTTAATATATGAATTAGGCTGCCCAATTTTATAAATATCTATATAAATATCCCACCTACGCACAAGTGTCGTATATCAGTGTGTTCGTCACGACACGAGCTACACTAATATATAGATAGGATACATAAATTAAACACGCAACATAAGTGAAAACTCGGAAAACTGTATTTTTCAAAATTTTCTATAGAAACACTTAATTATTTACAAGATTTTACAAAATTTTCACATTTTCTGAACAGCATTAGATCCGGAGCGTAACCCCTCGCTCGCCGCACTCGTCGGAAAAGTCGAGAGACGTCCCCGCGATCTGAAACATAATTTTTTTATTAAATACATAAAATTCAAAATTTTCCGTAAACTTACCAAGTTTTTCATCCAGATTCCGTAGTATTGGAGTGGGAGTACCACCCCTCACACGCCGCACCCGCCGGCACCGTCGAGGGAATACTCCGGGATCTGAAAATATCAAAAGTTTATTAAAATTTAAAACACCTAAAATCCGTCAAAATTCTCACAATTTCCCAGGCTCTTTCACACTCAGGGATAGTCTTAGATGTCCTGAGTGTGAAACCGTAGGAAAAACTGAGAAAATCCAACAAAAAATTTGAAAAATTACCCGCCCGCCACACCCATTTGTGGCTCTTGGGTAGGTGGATTTTCATATTCGAAAAATTTTAAGTTGTGAAAGTGAGTGATATTGCATGGGAATTGGGTAGCTTAGTGTGTAAGTAGGATAAGTAATTAATTTGGACCTGTTAGGACCCTTGGGGCCAACAGTACTTATACGATTGACCAAAGAAATTTAAAAAAAAAACATTTAGGTACTAAAACAATTGACTAGGACATATATTTATTAAATAAATATTATATAATAGAAGTAAGATAGGTTAGTTATACAAATTTATATTATATTTACAATTTTAACATTACAATTTAAATATTATTAATTATAAATTAATTTAAAATTATAAATTAATAATATTATTTTACAACTTATACAAATTTACAAAATATTATTATTTCAATAAAATCATAATTTTAAGAGATTAGTTTTTAGACAAAAAACTGAATTGAAATTAAAGAGGACACATATTTATTAAATAAATATTACAATTAGAAGTAAGTAGGCTAGGTATACAAAATTTTAAATATAATTTACAATAATAATTTCTATACAAATTATTAATCCAACTATATTAAAACATAATATTATATAAAACCTAACCTACCTATTAATAATCAAGGAGCACGACTGCCAGATAAAGGCTAAGTACGATGAAAGAACCCAAAAAGCGTATGTCCACTAAAGAAACAACTTCTAGCAGTAAACAGGAGAAAGAAACGCAAACCCTGTTGATAAAACCCTGAAAGGCACAGCCACAATGCTTTTTAAGGAAGCAAAAAGTTTATTAAAGCAATCAGGAAACTTAAAAGTGGCAATAAAGGTTACAAAAAAGCTAGGAGAATTATACCAGATTATATTAGATTTGATAGACAAAGAAAAGGATGCGGAAATTAAGATAACAAAAGAGTTGCAGAAAAAAGAGGAAGAACACTCAGAGAGAATCGCGCGCTTGATACAGAACATAGAGAGTCAAGAGGGAACAAAAGGAGACATTGAAGACTATATGAAAGGGATAACCAAAAGGTGGTAAAACGAAGAAGAAAAAAGAAATAGACAGTCAGAGGATATTATTCAGAGTATGGGGGAAATAAAATCATCAGTACAGGATATTAAAGATAAAATGGAGAAGCTACAACAACAAGGAAAATTAAACAGTGATAGGGAAATTCAAAATCAAAATCATTTTGAACAAGGGACAAATAAGAAATCAGACTTAAATTTAAACTTAAAGATAAATACACCAAAACCACTATATTCTCTGATTGTGTCTTCAAACCTTGATTCAAGTGGCGATGTGATGGACAAACTTCGAAAGGCAGTCGATGCCAAAAACACAGGGTTTCGAGTGGAAAACATAAGAAAAGCCAGAGACCAGAAAGTGGTCATAGGCTTTAAGGACTGAGACCAAGCTAGTGATTTTACCAAGAAGATCGAAGAAAAGGACTCCAGCCTCAGTGTCGAAGTAGCAAAAAATAAAGACCCCCTTATTATATTTAAAGACGTCCTCGCCGTCCATACGGACGAAGAGGTGATCCAAATGATAAGGACTCAAAATAACGAGATCCTCAACGACATATCAGAGGGAGAAGATAAGTTCGCCGTCAAATACCGTCGCAGGGCGCGAAACCCGCTAACTAGCCATCTGATAATCCAGGTGTCGCCGCAGGTATGGGAGATACTAACGAAGGCCGGAAAACTCTACATTGACCTCCAGCGAGTCAAAGTAGAAGACCAGTCACCCCTCATACAATGCAGAGAAGATATACACTGACGGAAAGACAATAAAAACTAGGAAGTGATTGTAGGAAAGAATCGACACACCCGGATGTCGAATATGACAACGGGTACTGTACCGATTACTAGTAAAACAAGTAAAAGTAAAATGATGGATAACCGGGCTGAATGTAAGAATCAATAATTTAGTAGTTCAAATCAGTTGCTAAAAATTGGCAAATAAAATGAAGAAATCACAAATGGAAAAGGTAAAATCAACACTAGAAAGAAAGACAGTATCAGGAAAGAAGAGTAAAATTGAAAGTAAAACACAAAATTAGAAATTAAATCAAAGTATATAGAAGGAACAGAAATAAAAGGAAATTAAAATTGTGGTATCTGTACATGATACATGTTATGTAGGTATGTAAATAAATCAGTTGTGTCGCTGACTCGGTCTCTAATTGTTCTCGGGGTGATCCGGGGCACACAAATCGCACATTAAATCATATGTAGCCTCACCCACCAAAGTAACTAAAGTTGCAACATGTAACTCCGACTTGATTTCGTTTAACGTTATAAACTGTTCGACGCGTCTAATGTATGCAGACCACTTTTTGCTTGATAAATCGAATTGTTCTATTTTTCCGATTGGCATTTCTATTTATTATGTTTTTAAATGCACTGTACACTATTTTAATATGTATTAACAGTATTATCCTCGTCGCCAGTAGAATATTAGGGATAAAATGTGGAGCGAGAACAATTAGAGACCGAGTCAGCGACACAACTGATTTATTTACATACCTACATAACATGTATTATGCACAGATACCACAAAAATATGAGTGACGAAAAAGAAAAACCAGAAAGAAGATAGAATATAAAGATAAACGCAATTAAGAAAAATAGACATAAATCACAAGAGAAAAATTTTTACAAGAAGAAATATCAAATCATGAACAAGGTCTCTGCCTACCACAGCAGAGGAACCCTGCCGACTGGGGCATAAGTACCCAGTCACAATAAAAAAAAAAAAAGAATTAATTTCCACTTTTCATTTCTTCATGTTCTATTTTATTATTCTTTTCCAAATGTTTTTTTTATATCATAGGAGGTAAACGAACAGGTGTGTCACCTGATGATAAGTGATCACCACCGTCCATAGACACCAACAACACTAGGGGGGTCGAAAGTGCGTTGCCAGCCTGTGTTTAGAGGGTGGGAGAGGGGAGGTGGGTATCCAGCGCTCTCAATGACCGAACGGAACACAACAATGCAAGCACTGTTACTCCATGTGTGTGTTTCTGTATGTGGGAGGTTAGCACCGCGGGCGAGCTGACCTATTCATGCTGAAACCAGTAATAGCTTCAGCGTGCCTCTACCACCTACAACGAAACGCAACAATAGGTGCACTGTTAGTTGAGGTGAGTGTTTCTGTGTGTCGGGTGGCAGTACTGCGGGCGAGCCGACACATTCATGCTGAAACCAGTAATAGCTTCAGCGTGCCTCAGGCACGCTGAAGCTATTACTGGTTTCAGCATGAATGTGTCGGCTCGCCCGCGGTACTGCCACCCGACACACAGAAACACCCACCTCAACTAACAGTGCACGCATTGTTGCGTTTCGTTGTAGGTGGTAGAGGCACGCTGAAGCTATTACTGGTTTCAGCATGAATGTGTCGGCTCGCCCGCGGGACACATTCATGCTGAAACCAGTAATAGCTTCAGTGTGCCTCTACCACCTACAACGAAACGCAACAATGCGTGCACTGTTAGTTGAGGTGGGTGTTTCTGTGTGTCGGGTGGTAGTACCGCGGGCGAGCCGACACATTCATGCTGAAACCAGTAATAGCTTCAGTGTGCCTCTACCACCTACAACGAAACGCAACAATGCGTGCACTGTTAGTTGAGGTGGGTGTTTCTGTGTGTCGGGTGGTAGTACCGCGGGCGAGCCGACACATTCATGCTGAAACCAGTAATAGCTTCAGTGTGCCTCTACCACCTACAACGAAACGCAACAATGCGTGCACTGTTAGTTGAGGTGGGTGTTTCTGTGTGTCGGGTGGTAGTACCGCGGGCGAGCCGACACATTCATGCTGAAACCAGTAATAGCTTCAGTGTGCCTCTACCACCTACAACGAAACGCAACAATGCGTGCACTGTTAGTTGAGGTGGGTGTTTCTGTGTGTCGGGTGGTAGTACCGCGGGCGAGCCGACACATTCATGCTGAAACCAGTAATAGCTTCAGTGTGCCTCTACCACCTACAACGAAACGCAACAATGCGTGCACTGTTAGTTGAGGTGGGTGTTTCTGTGTGTCGGGTGGTAGTACCGCGGGCGAGCCGACACATTCATGCTGAAACCAGTAATAGCTTCAGTGTGCCTCTACCACCTACAACGAAACGCAACAATGCGTGCACTGTTAGTTGAGGTGGGTGTTTCTGTGTGTCGGGTGGTAGTACCGCGGGCGAGCCGACACATTCATGCTGAAACCAGTAATAGCTTCAGTGTGCCTCTACCACCTACAACGAAACGCAACAATGCGTGCACTGTTAGTTGAGGTGGGTGTTTCTGTGTGTCGGGTGGTAGTACCGCGGGCGAGCCGACACATTCATGCTGAAACCAGTAATAGCTTCAGTGTGCCTCTACCACCTACAACGAAACGCAACAATGCGTGCACTGTTAGTTGAGGTGGGTGTTTCTGTGTGTCGGGTGGTAGTACCGCGGGCGAGCCGACACATTCATGCTGAAACCAGTAATAGCTTCAGTGTGCCTCTACCACCTACAACGAAACGCAACAATGCGTGCACTGTTAGTTGAGGTGGGTGTTTCTGTGTGTCGGGTGGTAGTACCGCGGGCGAGCCGACACATTCATGCTGAAACCAGTAATAGCTTCAGTGTGCCTCTACCACCTACAACGAAACGCAACAATGCGTGCACTGTTAGTTGAGGTGGGTGTTTCTGTGTGTCGGGTGGTAGTACCGCGGGCGAGCCGACACATTCATGCTGAAACCAGTAATAGCTTCAGTGTGCCTCTACCACCTACAACGAAACGCAACAATGCGTGCACTGTTAGTTGAGGTGGGTGTTTCTGTGTGTCGGGTGGTAGTACCGCGGGCGAGCCGACACATTCATGCTGAAACCAGTAATAGCTTCAGTGTGCCTCTACCACCTACAACGAAACGCAACAATGCGTGCACTGTTAGTTGAGGTGGGTGTTTCTGTGTGTCGGGTGGTAGTACCGCGGGCGAGCCGACACATTCATGCTGAAACCAGTAATAGCTTCAGTGTGCCTCTACCACCTACAACGAAACGCAACAATGCGTGCACTGTTAGTTGAGGTGGGTGTTTCTGTGTGTCGGGTGGTAGTACCGCGGGCGAGCCGACACATTCATGCTGAAACCAGTAATAGCTTCAGTGTGCCTCTACCACCTACAACGAAACGCAACAATGCGTGCACTGTTAGTTGAGGTGGGTGTTTCTGTGTGTCGGGTGGTAGTACCGCGGGCGAGCCGACACATTCATGCTGAAACCAGTAATAGCTTCAGTGTGCCTCTACCACCTACAACGAAACGCAACAATGCGTGCACTGTTAGTTGAGGTGGGTGTTTCTGTGTGTCGGGTGGTAGTACCGCGGGCGAGCCGACACATTCATGCTGAAACCAGTAATAGCTTCAGTGTGCCTCTACCACCTACAACGAAACGCAACAATGCGTGCACTGTTAGTTGAGGTGGGTGTTTCTGTGTGTCGGGTGGTAGTACCGCGGGCGAGCCGACACATTCATGCTGAAACCAGTAATAGCTTCAGTGTGCCTCTACCACCTACAACGAAACGCAACAATGCGTGCACTGTTAGTTGAGGTGGGTGTTTCTGTGTGTCGGGTGGTAGTACCGCGGGCGAGCCGACACATTCATGCTGAAACCAGTAATAGCTTCAGTGTGCCTCTACCACCTACAACGAAACGCAACAATGCGTGCACTGTTAGTTGAGGTGGGTGTTTCTGTGTGTCGGGTGGTAGTACCGCGGGCGAGCCGACACATTCATGCTGAAACCAGTAATAGCTTCAGTGTGCCTCTACCACCTACAACGAAACGCAACAATGCGTGCACTGTTAGTTGAGGTGGGTGTTTCTGTGTGTCGGGTGGTAGTACCGCGGGCGAGCCGACACATTCATGCTGAAACCAGTAATAGCTTCAGTGTGCCTCTACCACCTACAACGAAACGCAACAATGCGTGCACTGTTAGTTGAGGTGGGTGTTTCTGTGTGTCGGGTGGTAGTACCGCGGGCGAGCCGACACATTCATGCTGAAACCAGTAATAGCTTCAGTGTGCCTCTACCACCTACAACGAAACGCAACAATGCGTGCACTGTTAGTTGAGGTGGGTGTTTCTGTGTGTCGGGTGGTAGTACCGCGGGCGAGCCGACACATTCATGCTGAAACCAGTAATAGCTTCAGTGTGCCTCTACCACCTACAACGAAACGCAACAATGCGTGCACTGTTAGTTGAGGTGGGTGTTTCTGTGTGTCGGGTGGTAGTACCGCGGGCGAGCCGACACATTCATGCTGAAACCAGTAATAGCTTCAGTGTGCCTCTACCACCTACAACGAAACGCAACAATGCGTGCACTGTTAGTTGAGGTGGGTGTTTCTGTGTGTCGGGTGGTAGTACCGCGGGCGAGCCGACACATTCATGCTGAAACCAGTAATAGCTTCAGTGTGCCTCTACCACCTACAACGAAACGCAACAATGCGTGCACTGTTAGTTGAGGTGGGTGTTTCTGTGTGTCGGGTGGTAGTACCGCGGGCGAGCCGACACATTCATGCTGAAACCAGTAATAGCTTCAGTGTGCCTCTACCACCTACAACGAAACGCAACAATGCGTGCACTGTTAGTTGAGGTGGGTGTTTCTGTGTGTCGGGTGGTAGTACCGCGGGCGAGCCGACACATTCATGCTGAAACCAGTAATAGCTTCAGTGTGCCTCTACCACCTACAACGAAACGCAACAATGCGTGCACTGTTAGTTGAGGTGGGTGTTTCTGTGTGTCGGGTGGTAGTACCGCGGGCGAGCCGACACATTCATGCTGAAACCAGTAATAGCTTCAGTGTGCCTCTACCACCTACAACGAAACGCAACAATGCGTGCACTGTTAGTTGAGGTGGGTGTTTCTGTGTGTCGGGTGGTAGTACCGCGGGCGAGCCGACACATTCATGCTGAAACCAGTAATAGCTTCAGTGTGCCTCTACCACCTACAACGAAACGCAACAATGCGTGCACTGTTAGTTGAGGTGGGTGTTTCTGTGTGTCGGGTGGTAGTACCGCGGGCGAGCCGACACATTCATGCTGAAACCAGTAATAGCTTCAGTGTGCCTCTACCACCTACAACGAAACGCAACAATGCGTGCACTGTTAGTTGAGGTGGGTGTTTCTGTGTGTCGGGTGGTAGTACCGCGGGCGAGCCGACACATTCATGCTGAAACCAGTAATAGCTTCAGTGTGCCTCTACCACCTACAACGAAACGCAACAATGCGTGCACTGTTAGTTGAGGTGGGTGTTTCTGTGTGTCGGGTGGTAGTACCGCGGGCGAGCCGACACATTCATGCTGAAACCAGTAATAGCTTCAGTGTGCCTCTACCACCTACAACGAAACGCAACAATGCGTGCACTGTTAGTTGAGGTGGGTGTTTCTGTGTGTCGGGTGGTAGTACCGCGGGCGAGCCGACACATTCATGCTGAAACCAGTAATAGCTTCAGTGTGCCTCTACCACCTACAACGAAACGCAACAATGCGTGCACTGTTAGTTGAGGTGGGTGTTTCTGTGTGTCGGGTGGTAGTACCGCGGGCGAGCCGACACATTCATGCTGAAACCAGTAATAGCTTCAGTGTGCCTCTACCACCTACAACGAAACGCAACAATGCGTGCACTGTTAGTTGAGGTGGGTGTTTCTGTGTGTCGGGTGGTAGTACCGCGGGCGAGCCGACACATTCATGCTGAAACCAGTAATAGCTTCAGTGTGCCTCTACCACCTACAACGAAACGCAACAATGCGTGCACTGTTAGTTGAGGTGGGTGTTTCTGTGTGTCGGGTGGTAGTACCGCGGGCGAGCCGACACATTCATGCTGAAACCAGTAATAGCTTCAGTGTGCCTCTACCACCTACAACGAAACGCAACAATGCGTGCACTGTTAGTTGAGGTGGGTGTTTCTGTGTGTCGGGTGGTAGTACCGCGGGCGAGCCGACACATTCATGCTGAAACCAGTAATAGCTTCAGTGTGCCTCTACCACCTACAACGAAACGCAACAATGCGTGCACTGTTAGTTGAGGTGGGTGTTTCTGTGTGTCGGGTGGTAGTACCGCGGGCGAGCCGACACATTCATGCTGAAACCAGTAATAGCTTCAGTGTGCCTCTACCACCTACAACGAAACGCAACAATGCGTGCACTGTTAGTTGAGGTGGGTGTTTCTGTGTGTCGGGTGGTAGTACCGCGGGCGAGCCGACACATTCATGCTGAAACCAGTAATAGCTTCAGTGTGCCTCTACCACCTACAACGAAACGCAACAATGCGTGCACTGTTAGTTGAGGTGGGTGTTTCTGTGTGTCGGGTGGTAGTACCGCGGGCGAGCCGACACATTCATGCTGAAACCAGTAATAGCTTCAGTGTGCCTCTACCACCTACAACGAAACGCAACAATGCGTGCACTGTTAGTTGAGGTGGGTGTTTCTGTGTGTCGGGTGGTAGTACCGCGGGCGAGCCGACACATTCATGCTGAAACCAGTAATAGCTTCAGTGTGCCTCTACCACCTACAACGAAACGCAACAATGCGTGCACTGTTAGTTGAGGTGGGTGTTTCTGTGTGTCGGGTGGTAGTACCGCGGGCGAGCCGACACATTCATGCTGAAACCAGTAATAGCTTCAGTGTGCCTCTACCACCTACAACGAAACGCAACAATGCGTGCACTGTTAGTTGAGGTGGGTGTTTCTGTGTGTCGGGTGGTAGTACCGCGGGCGAGCCGACACATTCATGCTGAAACCAGTAATAGCTTCAGTGTGCCTCTACCACCTACAACGAAACGCAACAATGCGTGCACTGTTAGTTGAGGTGGGTGTTTCTGTGTGTCGGGTGGTAGTACCGCGGGCGAGCCGACACATTCATGCTGAAACCAGTAATAGCTTCAGTGTGCCTCTACCACCTACAACGAAACGCAACAATGCGTGCACTGTTAGTTGAGGTGGGTGTTTCTGTGTGTCGGGTGGTAGTACCGCGGGCGAGCCGACACATTCATGCTGAAACCAGTAATAGCTTCAGTGTGCCTCTACCACCTACAACGAAACGCAACAATGCGTGCACTGTTAGTTGAGGTGGGTGTTTCTGTGTGTCGGGTGGTAGTACCGCGGGCGAGCCGACACATTCATGCTGAAACCAGTAATAGCTTCAGTGTGCCTCTACCACCTACAACGAAACGCAACAATGCGTGCACTGTTAGTTGAGGTGGGTGTTTCTGTGTGTCGGGTGGTAGTACCGCGGGCGAGCCGACACATTCATGCTGAAACCAGTAATAGCTTCAGTGTGCCTCTACCACCTACAACGAAACGCAACAATGCGTGCACTGTTAGTTGAGGTGGGTGTTTCTGTGTGTCGGGTGGTAGTACCGCGGGCGAGCCGACACATTCATGCTGAAACCAGTAATAGCTTCAGTGTGCCTCTACCACCTACAACGAAACGCAACAATGCGTGCACTGTTAGTTGAGGTGGGTGTTTCTGTGTGTCGGGTGGTAGTACCGCGGGCGAGCCGACACATTCATGCTGAAACCAGTAATAGCTTCAGTGTGCCTCTACCACCTACAACGAAACGCAACAATGCGTGCACTGTTAGTTGAGGTGGGTGTTTCTGTGTGTCGGGTGGTAGTACCGCGGGCGAGCCGACACATTCATGCTGAAACCAGTAATAGCTTCAGTGTGCCTCTACCACCTACAACGAAACGCAACAATGCGTGCACTGTTAGTTGAGGTGGGTGTTTCTGTGTGTCGGGTGGTAGTACCGCGGGCGAGCCGACACATTCATGCTGAAACCAGTAATAGCTTCAGTGTGCCTCTACCACCTACAACGAAACGCAACAATGCGTGCACTGTTAGTTGAGGTGGGTGTTTCTGTGTGTCGGGTGGTAGTACCGCGGGCGAGCCGACACATTCATGCTGAAACCAGTAATAGCTTTAGCGTGCCTCTACCACCTACAACGAAACGCAACAATGCGTGCACTGTTAGTTGAGGTGGGTGTTTCTGTGTGTCGGGTGGTAGTACCGCGGGCGAGCCGACACATTCATGCTGAAACCAGTAATAGCTTTAGCGTGCCTCTACCACCTACAACGAAACGCAACAATGCGTGCACTGTTAGTTGAGGTGGGTGTTTCTGTGTGTCGGGTGGCAGTACCGCGGGCGAGCCGACACATTCATGCTGAAACCAGTAATAGCTTCAGCGTGCCTCTACCACCTACAACGAAACGCAACAATGCGTGCACTGTTAGTTGAGGTGGGTGTTCCGCCGGGCGGACCGTGGGGGCGGCTCTACAAGGTTGATTAGCTTGAACGATCCCTTGCCGCCCCCACAAAACGGTCTGTCGGTACACCGTGGGGTTTTAGTTCGTGCGACTCGGACATAACCCACCCTCTCCCCCGGGAGGGTGGCGTATCCATAAGGGATTTCCCCACAGTGCGTTGCTATCCTATGTTTGATGGGGAGGGGAGGTGCTCCGGCGCTCTCCCACCTACAACGAAACGCAACAATGCGTGCACTGTTAGTTGAGGTGGGTGTTTCTGTGTGTCGGGTGGCAGTACCGCGGGCGAGCCGACACATTCATGCTGAAACCAGTAATAGCTTCAGCGTGCCCCACCTACAACGAAACGCAACAATGCGTGCACTGTTAGTTGAGGTGGGTGTTTCCGTGTGTCGGGTGGTAGTACCGCGGGCGAGCCGACACATTCATGCTGAAACCAGTAATAGTTTCAGCGTGCCTCTGCCACGTACAAAAATGTTTATCCATATTTCAGTTCAAAGAAATGGATTTTTTAAAACGAACGTAGTTCAATTAATGATAATTAAAACATTAATAATTAATAATCTTTAACATCATCGAGTGCTACAAAAAGAAAAAAAACCATTTACAAAAGATTTTAATTTGGCTATTTTCACTGACGAAAGTAAAAAGAAAAAAACCAAAGTTATATAAAACGAACATTTGATGAAGATATGAAAAATATATTCAGACAATTTCATGATCACGTGCATCCGTCAATGAGGAGAAAATTACTGATAGATGATGAACTTATAAAATCTATCTTCTTCTTCTTTCTTTATACATGTAATAAGAGTGTAAATCTAACAAGTTTGTACTTTTTCGATTTTCCAGAAAAAATACTGTTGCTTGTTTCTAGGTATAAGTAATAAAATACATTTCAATATTTTCTGGGAATATCCATCTGTCTGTATATTTGTATGAACACGCATCACTGCTAAAGTACTAAGTTTGCAATAAAACCACACCAAGAATTTCATAAAACATATTTTCGAGAATTTTCGAGTCTTTGTTTCATTAAAATCGGTTTACTCTATGAAAAGTTATTGTAATTTTAATAACGACGCGGCGTATGTACGAGAGAAAGGTAGATAAGTGAATGTACTATTCAGATGACTTTATTTATCACTGTATTTTACAAAAGGTTCCACGCAGACGAAGTCGCGCGCTAGTTACTTTATAAACTTTTGTTGAAATGTAATATGAATGAAAGCACTGAATAATTATGAACTCCATAGTAGAAAATTAATTACTTATAAAATTAATAATAATACATAATTACATACTAGATTTCATTTAGCAAGCTTTGTGGTTGAATTCAAAGCAATTCAAAAGATAGGGGGTCTATATTTAGTAACAATTGGTAATGGGTCTACGAGATAAAAAAGTTTGAGTACCATTGTGATAAAGCGTTGTAGGTTTTTATTATTGTTTTATATCATTCACCGGACTGTTGACTGTTACATGATCCATAATTATAAATGTATACTGATATTATAAAGCTGGAAGGTGTTTGTTGGGTTGAACGCGATAATCTCAGGAACTACGGGTCTGATTTGAAAAATTCTTTCAAATAGCTCATTTATCGAGGAAGTTTATAGTTATATTATCACGCTAAGATCAATAGGATCAGAGTATCAATGAAGAATGTTTTAAATGTGATGAAATCGTGGCCAGAAGTTAGTAAATAGAGAAATTTATTACGGGAATTGAACCCGTATCATTTGATATTGTTATATAGCGTATATTTAGATTCAAGTTTGTCTTACAAAATATGCATGCGACAAGAAATGCGGTAAATTACTTGCGTGCATCATCTCGATGAGGCATGGCTCGTCGACATATAGTACTAGTATAAAAAGGAAGAATTACTCTACTTATGTACAGTGTTACTTCAAGCGTAAGACAAGGGTGAGTGGAATCTCATATACGAAACAGTGAATAATAAAGTCATCTGAATGTATTAAGTCTAATTACTGTCTACTGTTCTCTCTTACTTCAGTCGGGTCGTTATTTTAACTAGTGGGCGTCCAGTGGTCGACATTCGACCATAGTTCATTGATTTTTTAAAGGGATACATATTATAATAATAGTTGTATGTTATAATATCATTGTTGAATGTAGAATGAAAAAGGGGAATTGGAACGTAAGAGTAAAATAATACAGTCGAGCATAGCAACCTCCTTCACAACCTTTTTTGAAGTCCTTTATTGACAGATGTCAAAATGTATTTTTTATTTACATGTGTGTATATGTTGTGTAAAATTGAAGCAGTAGTGTGAGTAATACATATTTTAATTAATTTAATGTACTTCTAATGCATTTTATATAAAACAAATAGCTTTCTGCACTCCTCCTCCATATAAACTTTAACTATGCCAAGTTTCACGTTCATCCGTTCGCCCAATTCCGTTAAAAAGGGATACAAAGTTTAGGCTTCATGTATTAATATATAGACTAGTGGGCGCCCAGTGGTCGACATTCGACCATAGTTCATTGATTTTTTAAAGTTATAATATCATTGTTGAATGTAGAATGAAAAAGGGGAATTGGAACGTAAGAGTAAAATAATACATACAGTCGAGCATAGCAACCTCCTTCACAACCTTTTTTGAAGTGCTTTATTGACAGATGTGAAAATGTCTTTTTAATTTACATGTGTGTATATGTTGTGTAAAATTGAAGCAGTAGTGTGAGTAATGCATATTTTAATTAATTTAATGTACTTCTAATGCATTTTATATAAATTAAATAGCTTTCTGCACTTCTTCTCCATATAAAATTTAACTATGCCAAGTTTCACGTTCATCCGTTCGCCCAATTCCGTTAAAAAGGGATACGAAGTTTAGGCTTCACGTATTAATATAATGATAACAATGTCTTTTGATAGACCGAACCGATTTTAATGAAACTAAGACTAAATGTTATTCGCGGATATGCTTTGTGGTTTTCTTGAAAACGTTTTATGAACTTTAGCAGTGATGCGTATTCATACAAACAGATAGAGAGAAAATGATTGAAATATATTTTATTAATTATTCCTAGACACCTGCAATTTTTTTTTATAAATGTCTAAAAAGTACCGATACTTTAGATTTACATTTTTATGTGTACAGATTTTCCTTGAATTTTGTTTTGTTTATTCCAGGTAAGCAATGGAGTTCAAGAGTATTGCGGTGTTGAGTGCGTGTATGATATTAGGTTAGTATTTGAATTCGAATTTCTACATCCAAAAGTAATTTAAATACTACAACTTGACGGGACCATAAAAATTTCAACCGAAAATAATGTCGCCAAGCACTTAGGTATCCTTGAGAATAATTCATAGCGGGTCTTAATTCTGATTTTAGTAATGTAAATTTTTTATCAACAAAATTTCACAATTTAATATTTGGAACGATGATAGCTTAGTGAACGATGGTGATGTCTGGAGTTGACTCATCTCTATGCATCCACTAAAAACGATTGTGACGTGTAATGTATTCTAAATATTATGTATGCATGTAGGTAGTAAAGGCACGATGAAACTATTTTTGGTTTCAGCATGGATGGGTCGGCTCGCCCGTGGTACTGACACACAGTAACGTCTAGTAACAGTGCTTGCTTTGTTGCGTTTCGTTCGGTCAGTGAAGCGCCGAAGGCCCACCTCCCTTATAGAAAATAGGCACATAGATAAAAACAATGGCACGGCTAGTCGCTCACAAAAAGGACATACTGAGCAAAAGCAAGCTCGAGAGTGTACTTTTGGTCCTAATTATTTCGATAAAAATGTATCTACTATAAAGCAAAGTTTAAGTTTTAAAAAAAAGGCTTGTTGAATTAATTTCAGTTTTGTATTGTTTATATTTGGCTTTCTTGGATGACGAATTTGTCGACCACTGGCTTCGTTTATAGTGTGTTCGGACTCAGTGTCGATGGACGTAGGTTCGAATTATTGCAACTGAGTCAGAGCTAAGAGGAAATCATCGTGGTGGAACCATAGCTTGATTGTAGGGTTTCTTCCATAGTAGTCTGTCTGAGACCTACTACCCTCAACATCTGTTGGTGTGGTCCAATAGCTACACTTGAGAAACAGTCCCCTCTAGGTTCAGCTTGTATACTATCTTAGACCATGGCGTCGTTTAACATTAGATAAGATTGCGCTCAAACGCTAAAACTTGTAAATTATAGGAGTATAAAAGCGAGGCAGTCGTAAGGACTGCCGATAGAAGTGAAAACCCAAAACAAATAAATAAATGAATTCTCCTTGGAAATTAGTGTGGTTTTCATATCTATTAGCACTGGGAGCAATAATTATATACATTTTTATAAAGTCTATTAATCTATCAAACGCATGATGAGCTGCAAATTATGAATATTACATGTACACAGGTCCCTACGCTACGCGTCGCTAGTCTGCCGCAAGCACAATACGACCAGTCATGCTTACTTAGCATGTCATGAGGCAAAATTATAAACTCATCTCTTGCCAAAGATACTGCTCAACGCACCTAAAGAAGTTTTCACTTCAATAATAATTTAATCGGTCTTACTAATATACATTTAGTTACATATAATTTTTCATATAATAAAGGTGCAGCACAGCCCGTGGAGAAGCTGCCGGTACTGAAAGAACAGCCAGCTGAAGTCCTCTTCAGGGAGGGCAAGCCTGCAGTAATAGAATGCGTTACAGAAGGAAAAGAACAGGGAATCAAGTAAATATTATTATTATATATTAGTATTTTATTTTATATCGTAAAGAAAACTCTCATGGACTGTCAGACTCCCGGGGGAAGGCCTGAGTTGAGTCGAACTCACATCGACTAAAAAACTTCACGGCCAACCGTAAGCAAGCTCCGCGACACCCTCGGCGGCAGGCGTTTTCACGCCGCATCCGACTGAGCCAGCCTGGTTGCGAGACTGCTTCCCAGCCTGCCGAACCCGTACAATGGAGGATCAGGGCCCCGCCCCTTCACCCTGGGTTCAGCCGGTAGCGGAAAGGAAAACCCTCCTCCACCGCAGCCCCACCATTGATTTTTTAACAAGGTTTACTCCTCATCCGCCACAGCCTCCCTGAGGTCCCCTCCGGCCTACGCTAACCGATGTCCCCATCTTGCCCATCTCTCGATTCTAATCATACCCTATCTAATTCAATCCCTACACCCGCCAATCCCCTGGACTTGCCCACCCACTAAGTAAGTAGGCAAGCCAGAGGTTACCTAACCTTGATATTTTGACCTGCTAATTTTTTGTGTGATTATGCAGTGGTGGGATCAAACACTGTGTCGGGTAAGTGGGAAGCGATCTCCTCATTGCACAGGTCAGGCTGACGAGGGAAGGCAGCTGGTGTGTAACAAGTCTGCCTCCCTATTAAGACGGAGCCCGGCGGCCACCTTCCGCCGGGAGGACCGTTGTGGCGGCTATCCAAGGTTGGGTATCCCTTGCCGCCCCAACAAATACGGTCTATACGGTGTACTCTCTCCCCCGGGAGGGTGGGTATAAGGGATTGCTTTTTTAAGGTGTTACTTCTACCACGTGTAAACTGCACATATATTATTTTCATTTTTATACTCAAACTTGCTATTAGACTATTCACATCAACATCTCAGGATTGGCAGGCGTATATAAACAATTAATAGATATTGCGTTGAAATCACTGGTTATAAGTGCTTGACTCCTTCTGCTCGTAGCATATGGTTAAGTTAAATAAGTGTAGCATTGAATAATTCCACTTCTTTATTAACCGCAGTTAATATATTGATAGCAAACCGATCTTGTAAGTTAAAAGGGAAACTAATCTTACACAAAAAGCAAGCCTTGTCTTTGGTGTGGATTTTTTTTTATATCAAAGGAGACAAACGAACAGGTGGATCCATCTGATGGTAAATGATCACCGTCGTCCATAGGCACTAGCGACACCAGGGTAGTCGCAAGTATGCTGCCAGCCTATGTTTGAGGGGCGAGGGAGATCAGATGGGGAAGGGGAAAGGGAGGTGGGCTTCCAGCGCTCTCACTGTCCCAGCGAAACGCAACAATGCGTGCACTGTTAGTTGAGGTGGGTGTTTCTGTGTGTCGGGTGGTAGTACCGCGGGCAAGCCGACACATTCATGCTAAAATCAGTAATAGCTTCAGCGTGCCTCTACCACCTACCACGAAACGCAACAATGCGTGCACTGCTAGTTAAGGTGGGTGTTTCTGTATGTCGGGTGGTAGTACCGCGGGCGAGTCGACAAATTCATGCTGCAACCAGTAATAACTTCAGCATGCCTCTCAGCCAGAGAGATTATTATTGGTTATTACTTATTATTATTACTGTATGGTTTATTAAAGTCAGGCATTTGTTCATAAAGTCAGACATATGAAAATCAGTTTTATAAATACTCTAACAATGTGATTACTTTTAGATATTACTGGTTTAAGAATGGGAAACCTTTCAACTTGCAAGAACATAACGTCGCGCAGCGTAAAGACGAAGGATCTATAGTTTTCCTCAGCCCTCAGGCGTCAGATGAAGGCCAATACCAGTGCCTCGCTGAAACCCCGGCCGGTGTAGCTAGCTCCAGGGTGATCAGTTTTAGAAAGACTTATCTGATCACTGCCCCAGCGAAGACTCATGAGATGACTCCAGTCGAAGGCAGACCATTCAATCTGGACTGTGTCATCCCCAACGGTTATCCGAAACCAACCATCACCTGGAGGAAGCAGATGTCTGGATCTTATCCAGATGTTTACTCGACCAGCTTCGACAGACGTATTACACCTGGGCCCAACGGAAACCTCTACTTCACGACCGTAACTAAAGACGACGTCAGTGATAGTTACACATTCGTTTGTGTTGCCAAAAATGAGGCTGTTGATGAAGAAGTGCCATTGGTCGAATACGTCATCAAAGGTCTGACTAAAGATAACTCCGCTTATACGGGCGAACCTATTGCTCAGTACATCAGCAAGCATATCACTACGAAGGCTGGTGATGTTACCATGATTTATTGCATGTACGGTGGCGAGTGAGTATAGTTTTTATTATATTTTGAACTAGCTTCTGCCTTACAACTTTCAAACTATTTTTTTTTAGTTTAAAATTTGTTATTGCGCGTTAAGCGATATTTTTGGCAGAAGATCAATTTATAATTGCGCGTCACGATATACTACGTAAGTATGACGAGCCGTCTTGCGCTTGCGCAGCTTACGAGAGACAAGCGACGCGTCGTATAGGCGCCTGTGTACATGTAATATCGATATTTAGCAGCACGTCATACGAGTGATTGATTAATAAGCTTTATAAAAATGTATAATATATAATTATTGCTCCGAGTGCCAATCGATATGAAAACCGCACGAATGTTTCGATAAACAAATTTTTAAATTTAAATTTTATTATACATACTACATTTAATATGAGCATTCAAAAGAGAACACATTTATTTCATTGTTTTGAGTTTTTTCATTTCTATCGGCAGACCGTATCGGCTTCGACTTTTTGATGTAAAGCTTGTTTACGCACGCTTAACTTGGGGAGTAAGTTAGTAAATGCGTGACGAGAGCGTTACGAAAACGTGTGACCGGGCGAGGCGAACGGAACGTTGAGAGGAAGATATAACGTTAGTGAAGATAGAAAGAGAGAGAGTTACATTTCATAGTATCAATGAAACCTTATGATAAAATAAAATAAAATATTTGTAGAAGATTATTATAATAAATATTTACATTATACTAGCGAACTCGGCTGACAGTGTCCAGTCCTGATTATAAACAAAATATCTTATGAATCACTTTATCCACTAACGAAAACCGTTTCAGTAGTTTTTGAGTTTATCGCGAACAGACGTCTGTCTGCACGACAGACGCGGTAGGGGACTTTGTTTTATACTATGTATTAAATAAGATTTTTTAGTGCGATTTCCAAGTATTGCCATTTACTAATATTTAGATTATACTGTGCTCACCATCAGGCAAAATACAGTCACTTAGTCGTGCTACGAAAAAAAAAAAACATTTAGGTTTAGAACTTCATGTAGGTATTTTTTTAACGTTTGTAACGTTTTTGCTAAATTTTGTATTTTTTTAAACGATAAAGGATTTATTACTTCCTTGCTTTAATTTACAGCGTTTGCTCTAGACTGTGCTTCTTCGTAAACTCTAAAGTAAACGGTGAATCCATTTGGTCAGCTAGAACTCTAATCGCCAATCTTTCCTCGTCAACGGTTATAAAGCAAGTACAAAAGCGAAAATTTTACGATTGCGAAGGGAGAGAGTCTCAGCGTCGACCTCGTATAATACTAACTTCATTTACACAAAATAAAATGTGGGTCGAATTTTACGATCAATAAGAATGTATTTACCCTAAACTTGATTAGTCGTTGGTATAGGTAAACAGGAAATAATGTTTGCGACAGCTCCCTTTGATCCGGACTCGGGATAGTCCGTTAAATTCATTAAGGCGCGCCCCCCAGCCCCTCTGGCAGGGAGGTTTCACATGTCTTCCTCCGCCCCACTCCCCTCCTCAGGCCCCGGTATGGCCACCAATGAAGTCGGCCTCCTAGAGACCGAACTTATTAACCTCCGCGGTTTTATATCCAGCATCTGTCCTCGTCTCGTAGACGATTACGATGCGTACGCTGCGTACGTACGTTCCCTCACTCCTCCAAGCCCGCTTCCTCGATCTATGCCAAGATCGAGGCAAGCAACAATTTTCCCATCCCACCCGATCGCGATCGCGATAGCGATGATGGCGACTCCGATTCTGGCTCCGATATGGAGCAAGACCCTTCTGCTCAGCAAGATCCTCCTGCCGAGCAAGCCCCTCCTGCAGACGATGGCTTCACCACCGTCACGCACCGCAAACCGCGCAAGAAGCGCTC
>MU158942.1:637845-700932 GCA_015888305.1 Antheraea pernyi
TTATATTTGTTAATTCTTGTATCCTACATGCACCAGTTACACCAAATATTAAAGCAACCTGAAAAAAAGAAACAATAATTAAGTTCAACACACAACACAAGCTATAGTCGCGTAGATATTTAAAATTAATTTCTTGTTTCTAAATCCATCGGATAGTCTCTTTAGATAAGCTGACAAACTAGAATATGTTTTTAAGTCCACTCCATTCTTTGTTCGTACTGTACTTTTTAACATTGAGTATATACACCACAGAGAGCTAGGTTTGTACTTAGAAGATAATTCTTTAAAGTACGCCATGAACACATTTTCTGAAAAAGACTGCGTATTCTTGTTAGTTTGCCATTGTATGAAATTTTGGTACGCTAATAGATATTTTTCCTTGGAGTTTTCTGGTCGTAAACTCTATAGTCCATAACGTTAAGGGCTTCACATCTTATATCGGGCGGTGTACAACATAAATCATTTTCTTCATAACTAGTACTTGTAGACATTTTAATTAATAAATGACTATAATTTCAACAGTGAAAACGAGTTGTGAATTTTTTTTCGCTATGGCGGGAAAAATTAATCAGTTTGCGCTCACATCTAACAATGGCGATCGGCCATAGATTAAAGGAATGAGGTTTCTTTTTTTTTGCTTTCCGCAGATAGCGTTTTAGCCACGTATAAAAAGGGGAATTTAAAGTTTTCTTTATTACAGAGAAAACAAAAGTTATATTTGAGTGAAAGTTTTATTTATTAAACACGTACGTTGAAATTATCTATTTAAATACGAAGTTGAATGAAATGAGCAAGCAATAGGTACATTAATTTATTTGTTCTATTGATCATTGTCTTTTTGTATGAAAACTTTTTTAAGAACAAAGCAACTCGACCAATAAAATAAAAAATAAAAACTCTATAACTCACTTGTGAATAATAGCAATGAAAAAGTCACAGTTTGATTACAGGTGTCATTATGTGCCTAATTGCGGTGATATTAGAGCCACTTTATGAGCAATTGTGTTGAAAAGTATATTATTATCATTCGGAGTGCCAATAGACGTGAAAGAGAGGCTAATAATAATAATAATGTAATTTTATGTATTATGCAATTTAAATAATTCATACTATAATTAATTAAAAATTTCAAAAGAGAACACAGTTTTTTCTATCTTTATTTTTGGCAACCAATCTTTTATATTATTACTGACATTGTCGAGTAGTTATATACATTACAAGTTAGTGTCGTGCGATCGTTTCAATGTCAATGTTTATGTTCCAACAAGATGGTGGCTCCCTTGTTACAACTTTCCAGGGAATTATTGTGGTCATATACAAAATTGAGTAAGTTATGAAAAGGTACGCAATAATGTGTAATTTTTATATAGATTCTATACATATTTAAACATAGTTCCTGGCAATATTGATGCCTGTTAGCCAGATATAAAAATAAACTGACGTATAGTATTTACTATACGTAATCCGGTGAAGTTGTAAAGGACAGTCAGACTAATAGCGTAGTCAGTTCGAAAAAATAAAGATTCAATTCGCCAGGTATCCCAATTGTTTAATTGTGATCTCATTTACTCGTTTGAATTATCGCCGTTCTCTCGTCTTCTCTATACTAATATTATTATTGTTTTTATGCTTAATATATATTATAAAAAGGTAAAGTTTGTGAGTTTGTAACGTTGTAGGGGGTAATCTCAGCAATCTCAGGACAGTAGAGTCCGATTGGAAAAAATATTTCAGTGCTATATAGCTCAGTTATCGAGGAAGGTTATAGGCTATATATATTTCACGCTAAGACCAATAAGAGCGGAGGACCAAGAAAGAATATTTCAAAATCGGGGTTTTTTTCCACTTGAGAGCTTCGGCTGCGTGTCAGAGTTCGCCCAAAGTAACTATTCCACGCGAACGAAGTCGCGAGCAGAGGCTAGTCAAAAATAAAGTGCTTTTTGGGTCGACAAAATTTAAAACTTATATATTTTCTCTTTGCAGACGATATTATCATCTTTCAATACTTTACTGTTCGGCTATTTTATATATATTACTTTTTAAGAACATTATTGTTGTACATTATTATGATGTATCATTTCATAAACCTGAGTAGGGGATAGCAGTTTATGATTTAGATATTATGAGATTTTCTTACGAAAAAGCAGGCTGTTTTGCGCGAGGGGACTACGGAGAATTGATTTTTTTTAATGGAAACCTATTAATTTTAAAACATAATCTTCTATACATCATTGTTAAAGGTTCAATGTATCTGTAATTAGTTATTATTTTTACCAAAGTTCAATAGTTTTGTTGTAATTCGTACCAAAAAACCTTGAAAATGGAGCTTTTTTGAGAGCGCGTCCTTAAGTGCTTGACTTAGTAGTCGTGTCGCTTTTTTTCCATATGATAGTGACATGTGATCATCGCTTAATTGACAGCATGATGGTAGGGCCTGTAATGTAGGTAAGTTCGCCTGGCTAGCTACCACCTTCAAGTTGTTAGTCTGTCACCAAGCACATGTATGTATCTTCTGACAATTGAACTTAAAACCCGGCTTCAGTATCGTCGTTTAGCGTCTTTACCTTCTTAGATCTCATCGTCATTTACCCTTCAGCTGGCCAAACCTACAAAGCTCAAAGAAAACTCACAAATCACAGTCATTGGGAATTAACCATGATTGCAATATAGATAAGTAATTTAGCTGGTAATAATGTATTTCCAGTTGCTACGGTGGAATGTCAAGAAACACCTATGATAAAGGAATTGTTCTCCGAGGTGTTGTTCTACATTTCCAAGCCTACAGCTCTTGAATATTATGTAATGTTAGTATTAACATAGAATATAGTAAAAATAAAATTCGCTTTTGTGGACTCTACTTCAAGTTAAGACCTCCTCAAGAGAAAACTAGGTTTGATCCCTCGATCGCAAGCATCAGTTTTTTCAGCTCTTAGATACTGTAAATTGCATTGCATCTTTCCATTTTGCTTTTGGTCTATAACTTCTTTTATTACAGTGGCATTATTATTTACTATTGAATTTCGATATACAAGTTCTTTCCAAGACCTCTTTCCTATACTTCTCTAATTAGACTTTTACAATACCGAAGCCGATATTTGGACGCATTTGCACTCATGAGATATGTGCCAGATCAGCTGAATACATTCTGGGCACCCCACCCTCTCTTTCTTACTTAGTTGAAGTTATAAAAAAAAATAGATTATTCTCTTTCTCAATGTGTTTAACGATTATTTCTTACGTGATCGGAGATCCATTGCATATATGGGCTTAACGGTGTATTAAAGGTCGTCGTATAAACTAACGTATTGTACGGTATCTCGAAACAGTGTCTAGCTTTTGTTATAACCGCAACAATACCTGCAGAATGTAGCACCGGCCCTCCTGAATCACCACTACATGGCTTTCTTGATGTTTGTCCGCATTGCTGTGCTATGCATAAGGCTGGATACATCAGTGAGTTCTGTGAACACTTTACTACAATACCACCAACAACCTGTAATGGCTTCTGCAGTGTTAACGTATCATATAATTCACCATGGCTATCATAAGTCTTTCCGTAACCCATTACGGTAACCTCATGGCCTGTGAGGGAAGTGAAGTCTATACCAGCGATTTTCCCGTACTGCTTTAATGAAATTGGTTGATGATGAACAAGCGCCACATCGTTATGGACCCTAGGGTTCATTGAATTGTTTATGACTAAAATTGTGAATGCCGGATGTTTTATATAATAATCGACTCTGCTGAACGCTTCTGCCTCTGAAGGTGTAGCGTTCACTGAACCGTGTCTGATAACAAAGATAAGGTTATCTTCTGAAGACGCCCTTAAGCTTTGATTTCTCGTTACATAGTCTCTAAGCGTGTCCAAAAAGTGGAAACAATGTGCTGCAGATACAGTCCATTTAGGTGATATGACACTGCCAGTACACACGGGTAAGCTGTTTAAAATTTTACTGTTGTCAAGTTTGGTTATAGGCATCTGTAATTCTATTCTCACGACGTAAGGATATTCAGCATCTCTAGCGTCTCTCCCGCCGATAATACGTAGCGGAGGTTTACTTTCGATGGAGCTGATTATAATAAAAAACAACAGAACTCGCATCATCACTTGTGCTGCACGGAGTGTTTTTGCTATTTTATTGACATTTTATGATTTGATATTTTATTGTTGAGTTTAATGTGTATTTGTTATTGAATTTCAAAGGTATACTAGTATTATAAATAGGTAAACTTTGTGGGTTTGTATGTTCGAGGTAATCACTGGTACTACTGATCCGATATTGAACATTTTTTCGCTGTTAGAAAGGTATATTATCCTTGAGTGGTATAGGGTACTTTTTACTTTGGTAAAATATATTTTCGAAAGTTAACCACAATATATGTAATTAAAATCAGCAATAATTATATAATATGGCGTAAGCTGCTACAATGGTTCGAAATAATGGAATAAAATCATAACAAAAATATTCATTAATTTTAGTGTTACAAATAAAGGCCACGACGTCATATCTAAGTTTAATATCTCAGTCAAGACGATGGTTTATGTGTCCAAAATAAAATAAATTTTATAAAATTAATTTTGGATACAGATCTTACCTATTCTTTATAAGTTCTTATAAAAACTAATAGCGAAATCAGAATAAAAATTTCATGGACATGAACAAGTAAACTTTTACTTTTTACGGTACGTTAATTGATGGAGTTGGTAGAAGATAATGCGAAATAAAAATTATAAGCTGGTAAAATTATTGTGTTGTCGCTGCCACTGACCGTGAGAGAATAGTAGGCGAGGCGTGGAGGTGAGGGGCACATGAGCAACCCAGGGGGTACTTGTAAGACGTTTCTCGCCTATATATATATATGTCAGAGTATATATGTAGAGCCTGTAGAGAGCCGAGCACGCGGATGGCATTATCCTCCATTTGTATGTATTTTCACAACACGACCGACACTATGAAACGAAACGACGACTTCTTCGATTCTTTGTCCTTTAATACTTTTACAATAATCTCAGAGACAACGCCCTCAGAGACAATAATTATCACTTAGCGACAATAACGATAGATCTCACGATCTCACACACAATAATGAATAAATGAATCTTGCACAAACTCTTGCAAGCACTTATAAAGGAATCGCCTATCTTCACCTACCGACAACCCAAGTGAAGGAAGTCGTAGTTTAACGAAGTAGTTAATCTACGATGTTGTACATAGTTACACTTTATGTTCGCTAATAATTCAAATTATAAATTGAATAATTACGTTGTCATTAATTATTTCAAAGTAATTCACCGTTGTAACAACCGAAGTACTAACAAATCCTTATTTGCTATAAAACTCATTTTAGATCGACAATTATTCTAGTAATTACAAAGTAATACTAATAACATACTACAATGCCAATATGTTTTAATTACATTGTTATTCATTCTAAATAGCAACATTACTATTCTATCTCGACTGCACATAGAATGGATTTCCGGTTTTAATAAATAACAAAAGGTTCCAAATGATACTTAAATCTAGAATAATTCTATTACAATATCACATGTCCGATTTTAATTATCGTGACACTAATTTAGGTCTACTTTAAATCAAGAATCAAATCAAGTTAGAAATGTTATTGCACGACGCCACTATTTCTTAAGATGGTGTCTCGCGTCGTATGGCGTGACACCGGCTTATTTAGTTACTTCTATCAGTGCTTATATGAATAAACAAGTGGAATGCTTAGAAGTTATGAACAGTTTAATCTAATCTAAATTACTCAATAATTTACAAGAATCCACATTAACAATAATTAAATAGAAGTGCATTAACAACACATTGCCTATATTGATTAACATAGAAAATAATAGATGGCGGTGTTAGCAAACTTTCGACTGCTGGATGCTCCCACTATGACATATATATAGGATAGCTTTTATCTCAATAAGACTGGATAGGTGGTGTCGCAATCGGGTTGTAAGCTTATTTAAGAAGATTTATCACATACCAGCTAGGTATGTGTTTGAGTTGGTTCCTGGACACTCTAGATTCACGATTGGAACCGGTAGGTGTCATTGCAATCGGGATCTAGATTTTTATAAAGATTTTTGGCGTTAGTAAATACAATTGGAATCTGTAATGACCGATTTGTCGCAGACAAAGTTGCGCGGGTCAGCTAGCATACAATAAACCATAGGATATTGATATAATTTTACACGTTTGCTTTAAAATGATTGACAAGCTGCTACTCCTAAAAAACATTCTAGAAGATATTGTGGCTTTAAAATTTATTTCAATAGTTGTTTATGTGACGGCACTCACGAAGCTTGTTTGACTATAATGAATTTTAAATATTAATATACTAAATAATAGATATTTTTGTTTAATATTTAATAGGTTACTAGCCTTTTTCCGGGACTTCGTCCGCGTCGACTTTGGGCTAACGCTAACACGCGGCGGAAGCTCTCAAGAGGAAAAGAACACCGATTTTGAAACATTCTTCACTGGTGCTCCGCTCTTGTTGGTCTTAGCGTGATGATACATAGCCTATAACCTTCCTCGATAAATGAATTATATAACACAGAAAGAATTTTTCAAATCGGACCAGTAGTTCCTGAGATTGCGACTGAGATTACTGCTTGTATTAATTTTTACTAGTGGGCGCCCAGTGGTCGACATTCGACCATAGTTCATTGATTTTTTAAAGGGATAAATATTATAATAATAGTTGTATGTTATCTTGGTATGGTATGTTAATGGTGGTAGAGCTACGCTGAAACTATTACAGGTTTCAGCATGAATGGGTCGGCTCGCTCGGGGTAGTACCACCCTCTCATAGAAAACCGACGTGAAGTAACAGTGCTTGCATTGTTGCGTTTCGTTCGGTCAGTGAGAGCGCCGGATCCCTTTTCCCAAAGGGTGGCAACGCACTTGCGACTCCTCTGGTGTTGTTAGTGTCCATGGACGGTGGTGATCACTTAACAGCAGGTGACCCACTTGTTCGTTTGCCACTTATGAAATAAAAAAATAAAAAAACCTTTAATTTAATCATGAATGTAGAATGAAAAAGGGTAATTGGAACGTAAGAGTAAAATAATACAGTCGAGCATAGCAACCTCCTTCACAACATTTTTTGAAGTCCTTTATTGACAGATGTCAAAATGTCTTTTTTATTTACATGTGTGTATATGTTGTGTAAAAGTTAAGCAGTAGTGTGAGTAATGCATATTTTAATTAATTTAATGTACTTCTAATGCATTTTATATTTACAAAAAATAGCTTTCTGCACTTCTCCTCCATATAAACTTTAACTATGCCAAATTTCACGTTCATCCGTTCGTCCATTTCTTTTAAAAAGGGGTACAAATTTTAGGCTTCACGTATTAATATATATATTATTTCATTTTATGTGTTGTGTATTATTTACAGTCATGTATTATTGACTACGTCCGCTACCGCTACGACACACCCAAGAGGCGAGACTACGCACAACGCGACCGGAACATTAACACTAGCACTACCATATTAGGTACATCAATTCTTTACATAAATAAGAACGATTATAATATAGGGTGCTGACGTCCCTCAGGGTGGTATACTTTCACCTGCTCTTTTTTCCCTCTTTATTAACCTCTTAACTCATGAACTGCGATGTACATATAATTTGTATGCTGATGACCTGCAATTATACACACTGGCCGCAGTAGATTATTTATCAGCTGCAATTTATTCTATTAACCGGGATCTAAATGCCTTAAGGGATTGGTCTGAGAGGTTTTGGCTTATCAGTTAATCCTTTCAAATGTCAAGCAATTGTAATAGGGAGCTCTCGTATGATTACCAGAATAGACTTCAGCTCGCTGCCTCAGATCATATTCTGTGGTCTTGTCATACCGTTTAGTACGGACGTAAAGGACCTTGGTTTACACATTGATGCCAAATTGGATCGGAGAACTCATATTTCCAAGGTTAGTCAGAAAGTGATCGGTACTCTAAAGTCTTTTTATCGCCTGAAAAATTTTCTCCCAGTTAAAACGAAAACCATGCTAGTGTAATCTATAATATTTCCTATAATTGACTATGGTGATGTGTGCTTTTACGAACTGACCTTCTTAACGAACTTGATAGATTACTCAACAATTGCATTCTATTTGTTTTTAACCTTCGTAAGTATGACCATGTATCGAGCCATCGTTCAGAGCTTAATTGGTTGCCCATACGCCAGCGTCGGAATTTGCGGGCTCTGACAACTCTGTATTCTCTTCTATTTTCTCCCAACACTCCCTCTTACTTAACTCTACATTTTCAGTTTTTATGCTCTAATCATAACCTTAACCTTCGCTCTTCTAATAATCTTATTCTTTGCTGTCCTGTCCATACTTCCGGTCTTGTACATTCCTCTTTCTTTATCCAATCTATTCTCCTATGGAATGCGCTTCCTTATGAAATCTTTACTAGTCTCATTTAGCAGAATTATCTGGTTAATGCTGTATTTAGTACTTGATTACTAAATACTTATTATACTTTTATTTATTGTATTGATATTTATGTATGATGTTGTTATGTGTATGTATTGTCTATGTGTAGTATATATGTCGTATATTGGTGTTGATATTTTATTTATATATTGTGATAGTAGATAGGTTAAACATAATTTTATAAAAACCTCATGTTTTACACCTACCAACATTTATCTCTGCATCACCTAATGGTTGACTGGTAGAGAATGCCTTCGACATTAAGTCCGCCATTGCGTATTTAATGCATAATGTGTAAATAAATAAATATACAGAATTGACGTATTACTTAAATAGCAATAATCTGATCTTTATTATTATCTTTGTGTTACTAAATTATTTTGGGGAAATTTGAGTAAATAGTAATTGCATTGACTTCCACAGTTTGGCACGTGAAAGGGCAAGATGTCGTGATACGCACTATGTGGAAGTTATTGTAAGGCGAAGCTCTGCCCGAATGTGTAGTCACAGTGCCTACAGTTATGGGCTTCCTTGACCGACCGGCTGGCTATACATATTTTTGAACACATATTCAGTATGTAATAACTGAGCGACAGCAACGCGTGGCCGACTCAGCTAGTACCTAATAATTTTAATACGTTCAAACAATCAAATAACAAACATACATAAAACTCAGCTATTAAATATGAGCCCATAAAATATCAATAATATTGCAAGAACACACAGTTCAGCATAAATGAAAATGCGAAATATTCTGCTCTATTTTATTTTGATCAGTTTCACCGAGAGCAGGTCTCCGCTACGTATAATCGGCGGGAGAGACGCTGCCGATGAATATCCCTACGTCGTAAGCATAGAAATACATTTGAATATTACTACAAATGAAATTAATAAAACTATAAGCAGACATCCATTCTGTACGGGCAGTGTCCTAACACCAGTTTGGACAATATCTGCAGCGCACTGCTTCGGTTTCACAGTTCCAACAAAAGGCAATATAACTTCGATCGCAAAACTGAGAGCGCAATTAGGCGATGAATATTCCATCGTTATTGGACACGGGCGAATGAATACAACAATATCATATGCGAATGCGTTCAGCAGAGTCGAATATTTTATAAAACACCACGCGTACAGCCACCTTATATTCAAGTATGACGTAAGAACAAGCAACGATGTGTCACTTGTCCGTCACCAACATCTTCCGTTAAAGCAGTACATAAAACTCGCTGGTCTAGACTTCAATTCCCTCACAGGCCATGAAGTTACCTTAGCGGGTTACGGCTTAACTCATGATACCCAAGGTGATATACATTCCTCGTTTTTCATACAAAAACCGCTACAGGTGCTTACAGGTGTTGTGGTACAGTGTCCAGTAAACAAAATGATATATCCAGGTCTCTGTATAGCAGGAAAATGTGGCCAAGTGGAGAGTACATGCAGAGTGGACTCAGGAGGTCCGGTGTTACATCCTGCCGGTATAGTTGGCGTTATCTCAAAAGGTAAACTATGTTTACCGGCAATGAACGCGATACCAGTAGATGTTGTGAGTTTTGCTACAGCGTTGAGCCCCTATATACAATGGATTGTTAATCACATAAGGAATAACTGAACTAAACGCCAAAGGCAGCACAATATTCACAATTGGAAAATTACAGTTTTGAGAGTTGACTCTTATTCGTTAATTTAAACTTCAATGTTCTTTAGTCCCGTTGTGCGAAAAGAGGCTGCATTGAAAAGAGACAAACATATACATCTGTAGGAATCACCGTACGAGAGACTAAGATGGAATACAGTATACAGTGTTTCGTATATTCGCAATCTCTTCATTATATATTGCACAACCTAATAATACTTGCTCTGATCAGAGCGTTGTACGAGCAGGTGGGTCACCTGATGCTAGGTAATCACCACTGTCCATAGACACTTGCAACACCAGGGGAGTCAACCTGTGTTTGGGGGAGGGGAGAAGGAGAGGGATGGTTGGTATCCGGTACTGACCGAACGAAGCACAACAATGCAAGCACTGTTACTTCACGTCGGTGTTTCTGTGGGTCGGGTGGTAGTACCCTTAGCGAGCCGACCCATCCATGCTGAAACCAATAATAGCTTCAGCGTGGCTTTACCATCAACTATATGTGTGTATGTGAGCATTACGAAACTTTGGTTAAGGGTGTCATAACCAGTTAATAAACCAATAGATTAATTGTAACGTTTATATGTACGGATGTATTATCATCTTTCGTTTTTTTTATTTAATTGAAAACTTCTTTAATTACGTTGAGCGATTTTCGGTAGGAGGAAAACTTGTGAGTTCGTATCAGCAACATGTTATTTCTTTCTATTCTGCAGACTCTTGATTCGTACGTTTTTTTTTTTGCTTTCGTTTGATTTATTGTATACGTCGAAATTCGTATTTGCGAGCAACTATTGGGTGCTTTTCTTTTTTTAAATATTTGTTTATTTTAATGAATTTATTTAACTATTTTAGGACGGATTTTGCTTTTATGGTGGTTTCATTTCGATTCTTTATGGCCATCTTCAGGTTATAATTCCCAATGATCCGCGCCGGGCCGTCCACGGCCGGACGGATGAACCTACTAACCGCGTTGTCAGTCACGTCGGTGAGTTCGGTCAATAACATATTATTAGTAAAACGTTACAGACATGCTCGTGACTTTTTTTTTTCGAACTGACTACGCTATTGCTCAAGCAACGTCTTAACAGCTTCACCGGACTACTAAGGCGAGAGCTTAAGGCACTCAGCCGATTTTATTTTGACAACTAGCTCAAGGGTGCGCGGCCCACCTCGGCATTGGCTGTTGCCTGATACATGCAATTCACGACCTATCTGAGCTAAGCTAAGCTAACTATTCATGCATATATGAGTTGTTGAAACATATATGTGTACCAAGCATACATACCTCAACAACTCTTATATATATTTCGTATCGGATAATATTCTAAACTATTTCAGTTTGATAAGGGAAAAAATTAAACCCCTTCCACTTGCCTGTGTATGCGTGTATGCGTGCACGTGTGTGGAGGTGATATGTGTAATGTTGTCGCAGTGATGTAAGATTTTGTGTCACTGTATCGCGCGAGCAGCGTACTCAAGGGCTCCACGCCGAGGGAACGGACCCAGGCTTGAGCTGCTGCCGAGGGGGGCCTAGTCTGGTAGATACTTTTGACGTGTTGTGCTTGCGTTACACTAGCGAACTCGTAGTATAGCGGCCTATGTACATGTAATATTTATATTGTGTATTGAGATTGTGCAGCCTAGAATATGTTTTATTGATCAATAAACTGTACCTATATAATTATCACTCCGAGAAGTAATAAATTTGAAAACCGAACTAATGTTAATAATTTAATTTTATAAATTATGAAATTTAAATAATTCAGACTATCATTGATGTAAAAAATTGAGTCGTCGCGGAACGAATGGCAGATGTGAAGCATCGAAATTGTTTTGTATAAGTTATATGCATAAAATAATTGATTAGGACAGGAATCAGCTATGGAATAATGACAGGATAAAGCATTACAAATATGTTCCATAAAATAATTACTGTTTATTTATTTTATTTCATAAATATTCATTTTTATTAAATACAAAAATAAACTAGGCACAGGCGCGGTGTGTTTGGCAGCATTACAAAGGGCGGTTGGTCGTCGGCGCGTGGCGCGTAACACTAGTAGAACGAGTGGCCGACAAAACAGTTTGAATCTAAGATTTATACAGATAGGGTTGCAAATGTTTTTGAGTATTTCGTCAACAGTGCATATTTCGTGTTTTGCGTCGCCACGTCGCGCCAAGCCAACAGTCAGGTTTACCCTATAGATGTTTCATATCAAAAATTCAAAAAGGGCACAGTTATTGTTATGAGTTTTCACTTCTATCGGCAGTCATTAAGACTCCCTGGATTCTTAAATTTGAAATATTTATAATCTCTGTCTGTCGTACTACTTAAAAAATAAATTTACAAACTATGTACAGTCAGATTAATAGTACCACACTACCTTTTTTTTTTATTGACGAGGGGAAATCCTTTATGGATACCTACCCTCCCGGGGGAGAGAGTAGGTTATGTCAGACTCCCACGGACTAAAACCCCCTGTACCTCTTCCGTGGGGTGACACGGGCTCGAGCTAGCTAGCAACCATGTCGCTCCGGGCAGCCGGCCCACACAGTACCACAACTACCTAACTTATTGAAGCTATTCGTGATCGAAATAAAATAGAAACAATGCTATTCCTTAGAGCAAGGGTTCCCAAATTTTAAAGATAACGGAACACCAGCCAAATACGTTTTATTTTATGGAACCTCATATCAAATGATTACAAATCATTACTGGAATTTAAATAAGAATCTTTTTTTTAAGAAATGTGTAATATAAGTGAAGCACATTATTCTTATATTAAAGTTTTAATGTGAAAAATGATTTTTTTTTACTGTGTTATGTATAATTGTTTTATGGTTCCGTATTATGTTCAATAATTGTATGTGTATATTTGGGGTAGCATCCAATCATGACCTGCATTTGTTTTATGGATAAATATAATTTTATCGGAACCTAGTTGACTATTCTACAGAACTACTAGGTTCCGCGGAACCCAGTTTGGGAATCCCTGCCTTAGATAACAGCGTAATATTTTAAATTAGTTTAAAAGTACATAACGCCTTACATTAGTACATAGCAACCATGCAAGGCTGAAGCGGATCACTATAATTAAAATAAATAATTCATATTCATAAGACATGGGTCCATTATATAAATATATACAAACTAGCTGTTCCCGCGACTTGTTCCGCGTGGAATAGTAACTTTGGGCTAACGCTAGCACGCATTGAAAGCTCGCAAATGGAAAAAAGACCCAATTTTGAAACATTCTTCATAGGTGCACCGCTCCTATTAGTCTTAGCGTAATGATATATAGCCTATAGCCTTCCTCGATAAATGAGATATTTAACAATAAAATATTTTTTTTATATCAGAACACTAATTCCTGAGATTAGCGCGTTCAAGCAAACAAACTCTTAAGCTTTATAATATTAGTATAGATTACACTAGCTAACCCGTTCACGCGTTCCTGTGGGTCAGTTATTCTTCTTCTTCTTCTTGGCGTTTTCCCGGCCTGGTACCAGGGTCCGCTTTCTTACTAAGATTCCTCCACTTTGCCCGATCTTTGGCATCCTTCTGTGTGAGGTTATTTTCCTTTAAGTCCGCCTGTTCCGTAGTTTTGTTATCTGTAATAATCTATATGTTAGCACAAATCTTTTTGTTTTTATATTACTTTATCGTTTAAAAGGAATGTATCTGTCCACTAGTTTTCATGAACGCACCTTTAAAAACGTTCGCAAGTGCTGCCCTCTAAGGCAACAGAGTTACCTTTGAATCTAGCAACATACAAAACCGCTCTGAGTTATCTGCGTTAATAAGCATTGCAAAACCGGTACAGATATCTAACAAACCATTAAAAGAAACCAAGTGCCAGTGTAGACTTTGTGTCCTAATATTTACAAAACCAGCGATCTAAGCCACGAACCAAGCCGGGGTACCCCGAAGAAGAGGATCTCTTAGTGCGAGTGAGTGGTGGATACAGTCCTCCTAAATTCATTTCCTATACACCGCCTTTACCACGTCCAACTAGCGTTTCTTGGGCCTACCGCGAGACCTTGGGCCTTGTACAGTTATGTTGAGGCATCTATTTCCGCCATAGTCTGGAGGCCTGCGACTTATGTGGCCGTAGCAGCGGAGTTGACTCTCCTGCACCTTGTCTGCGATGTCACGGACTCCAAGGCTACCACGGATGTGTTCGTTTCGTGGGTGGGTCGGTTATAGCATGTTAAATTAAAATTATAATAAAATATTTGGTATTTAAAGGTTAATGAGTCGCCTTAAAACTTGATACAGATAAAGCGACGTTACGTAGTAAATAGATTAACAGAACACGTGAACCATAAAATAAAATGGAGTTAAAAAAGAAACTCAAAGTTGGATCATAGCGCCATCTATGAGATATCCATAACAGTGGTCCCACAGTTTTCTGTCAACAAACTAATTATAAGCGCCATCTACTCGAGACTGATGAAACTTACAATTAATAACGATAATCAACATTGACAATAATATAATTTGTAATTAAAAAATATTTAGGTCATTAATCGAAATATAAATCGCTATAGTAGTTTCGTAGTTCATCGTGGACTGATATTATGACATTGGTATTTATACATTTAGATAATTATAGCATACTTTTCTGTTTAGCTATACTTTTAGTTTATGACCCATCTGAGTAGGATCGATAGTTACTTTGCCCCATATCAGATACGATCTTGATCAGCTGTTCATACCGACGTGAAGTAACAGTGCTTGCATTGTTGCGTTTCGTTCGGTCAGTGAGAATGCCGGAGGCCCACTTCCCTAACCCCTTTCCCGTCCATTCTCTCCTCCCCCCAACCCTCCCCTCTCCGACTCTGCGACTCCTCTGGTGTTGCAAGTGTCTATGGATGGTGGTGATCACTTAACATCAGGTAACCCACCTATTCGTTTGCTTCTTGTGATATATATATAAAAAAACATTATGTAGATGCTCACTCCACCGCACCTCCACGCACTCCGTGCGGTATGAACATTATATACATTGACCAGTAATAAACTAGCTTCACTCTATACCTGTTGTCTCATTTTACCTAAAGATCCAACAACTGTACAATATCGAAATGTTATTACGTGCTTACGTCAGAGATCGTAACATGAGCTATATAGCACTGAAAGAATTTTACAAATCAGACCATTAGTTACTGAGATTAGCACGTTCAACATAGAAAACAAATAAACCCTACAGCTTTATAATCTATATAAATAAAAATGAATCGCAAAATATGTTGCTCAGCGCAAAACTCGAAGACGGCTGGTCCAATTCGAGAAATTTTTGATTTCATTTATTCCTTGAACTCTGAGGAAGCTTTTATGGATAGAAAAATTGCACGGAAAAACCTAAAGATCAGTTTTCTTTTTCTGTAATCATGAAGGCAACTTCAAATTGTTTTGTTGTAGAGGGCCGCAACTGAGGTAGACACCATACTCCTGCTACAAAAACGGGCAGTTCGGGCAATCCATAATTTGGGGCCCCGTCAATCATTAAAGACTAATTTTCAGGAATTCAGTATTTTAACTATGCCCTCTCAATATATTCTTGAGAATTTGCTGTACGTCCGGAAAAACTTAGATAATCTGGATTTAAGAACGACCGACATAATGTAAATACCAGAAACCATAACAAACTGGTCACTCCATGTTTCAGGCTTACTAAGACCAGTAACAGTTTTTTAGGTAATAGTGTTAGATTTTATAACAAAGTCCCAAAACACATATTACCGATTTGCCGGATAGTAGGTTCAAGTGTTATGTCAAGCGGGTCTTAATACATAAAGGTTATTACAGGGTGGATCAGTATGTGAACGATAGCGACGTTTGGAAGTGACGCCTCTCTCTGTGCAACCACTAAAAACGTGTGTAGCTTTACGTGTCTATTATCTTGTAATAATCAAAAAATATGTTAGTTATTATTAGAGGATAAACCAGGTCGAGTTTCTTGCCGGTTCTTCTCGATAACTGGGTTGTTTTCCGAGCCGTTGGTAGTTTTGACGTTCATAAGTGCCTTCTTAGGGCCTAAATTCAATAAAGAGTATTTTGATTTTGATATTAGCAACTGGAATCCATCCGTAATTACGATATTTATTTAAAATTTTTGATTTAACGCATGAATTTGTACACATTTTACTTTAAATATTTCGCTTTCTCAATTTGTATTCCGGAAATGCGAACAGTCTCTATGGGGCAGCATAGCAAATGTTCCATATGCTGGTATGTATATACTAAAAAGGTAGACTAAGAAAAAAATCATAATAAGGCGAAACGAAGTTCGAAGGAGCAGCTAGTATTATTATAGATTCTTAACAGAATAACCCCTGTTAGAGTTAGTTGGCTAACTTCCGGTTTCTTCAATAAAACCCAGCAAGAGCTTCAATGGATTGTATTACTTTACTTTCACAATAAATATAATGGTATGTATCAAGCCGGTGACAAAACTTTTTTTACTCGAACTGACTACGCTATTGACCTAGCAAGGTCTCAACAGCTTTACCGGACTACTAAGGCGAGCGCTTAAGGCACTTAGCCGATTTTCGTTTGGGTAACTAGCTCAAAGGTGCACGGTACACCTCGGCTTGGCTGTTGCCTGATTCATGCAATTCGCGACCTATCTTTTTTCTTTTTTTTAACGTGGGGAAATCCCTTATGGATACGCCACCCTCCCAGGAGAGAGGGTGGGTTATGTCCAACTCGCACGGACTAAAACCCTACGGTGAACGTCTTCCGCTATAGTTGGGGCGGCACGAGATCTCTATAGACTTCATCGTGCCGCCTTAGCGGTTGGCCCAGCAGCAAAAGCGCCTTGTATACACTGGCCATCTCCTCCGTCCGCCGTACCCGTGCAATGGAAAGATGGGCCCCCCGACCCATCTTCCCTGGTCCGGTTACAGTGGGAGGAGACGGTCAAACTGACGCCTCCTCCTGCCCGTCCCCGTTGTAAGTTAAGCTAAACTATTCATACAAATATGAGTAGTTGAAACATATATGTGTACGAAGCATATATATCTCAATAACTCGTATGTGTGTTTTGTATCGGAAAATTAACGCTGACAAAACGCATTTACCCGGGTATGTGTACAATCATATACATGCAATTGGTATACCATGCGTGCCTTAACTGCGGCGCGTTCATTCATACATTTACATTATTCGTTACACGTTTTACTTTATATTCTAAGCGACGGTTCCGTACAATATTACTTACTTTGGTAATAATAATAATACTGGCGGTTATTTTCAAATTACGTTACATACATTTAACCAAAACATATATCGATCGTTATTTATAAAATATCACATTACACATAAAGAATATTAACTAGAGAAACATTTACATACAAAAGAAATATGTTAGCTCATCTGTCCGTAACAACCCGAATAAAAAAGGAAAAGTGATAAAATTCTACATATAAGCGATACACGTGAAAAATACACCACTCTGGTTGTGATTTCTTTCTCCTAGGGCTTCATTATATACACACACACACCCGTACAACGGAGCGTTGAACACCAGCACAAGTATTAGTTACAGAAAAGTTACAATAAAGAGATCGCGAACATACGAAACACTGTATATTGTATTTCATTTCACTTTTTCACACGTTAAGTCCTATAGATGTACGTGTTTGTCGAGCAATATACAATATGGAACCTCGCAAATCATTAAATATCAAGTTTCAGGCACTCGGTATCTTAACTCTACCCTGCCAATACATTCTTGATAATTTAATGTATGTTCGCAAAAGCGTACTGGTGTTAGAGCCACGCTGAAGCTATTATTGGTTTCAACACGAATGGGTCGGCTCGCCCAGGGTAGTACCACCCTCTCATAGAAAATCGACGTCAAGTAACAGTGTTTGCATTGTTGCGTTTCGTTCGGTCAGTGAGAGCGCCGGAGGCCCACCTTCCCTCCCCTCTCCTCTTCCTCTCCCTCCCCTAACCCTTCCCCCCAAAGGGTGGCAACGCACTTGCGACTCCTCTGGAGTTGTTAGTGTCCATGGACGATGGTGATCATTAGGTGACCCACCTGTTCGTTTGCCACCTATAACATTAAAAAAAAAAAAACATGTCCAAGTCCGTTGTCCAAATACTATAAAAACTATAACAAACTGGACAAACCAGTAACAATTGTTTAGGTGATAGTATTAGGTTTTATAACAAAGTCCCAAAACATATTACCGATTTACTGGACTGTAAATTTAATCGCCGTATCAAGCTGGTTTTGGTGTCAAAATGCTATTATAGAGTGGATCAATATGGGAACGAAGTTGATGTCTGGAATTGACTTCTCTCTGCTCATCCACTAAAGACGATTGTGACGTGTAATCTATTATAAATATTATATTTATATGTTAAAAAGATAAACCCAATCGAGTTTATTGTCGGTTCTCCACGATGAGTGGGTTATTTGTCCGAACCGGTGGAAGTTTTGACTTTCATAAGTACCTTCTCAGGAGCTAAATTCCATAAAGCATTTTTGGTTTTGATTTTGCTTCTATTTAATATCGCTTCGTTTCGCACGACGGGGCTAAATAAGTGTTCACTTCAATATTCATGAATAACCGTCGAATCTACTAACTGTGATTTTCCAATTGTGAACTACTACATTGCTTCATTTGTCGTTGAATTCAGTGATTCCTTATGTTATCAACTATCCATTGTATATAGGGGCTCAATGATGTAGCAAAACTCACAACATCTACTGGTATCGCGTTCATTGCCGGTAAACATAGTTTACCTTTTGAGATAACGCCAACTATACCGGCAGGATGTAACACCGGACCTCCTGAGTCCACTCTGCATGTACTCTCCACTTGGCCACATTTTCCTGCTATACAGAGACCTGGATATATCATTTTGTTTACTGGACACTGTACCACAACACCTGTAAGCACCTGTAGCGGTTTTTGTATGAAAAACGAGGAATGTATATCACCTTGGGTATCATGAGTTAAGCCGTAACCCGCTAAGGTAACTTCATGGCCTGTGAGGGAATTGAAGTCTAGACCAGCGACTTTTACGTACTGCTTTAACGGGAGATGTTGGTGACGGACAAGCGACACATCGTTACAGATTCTTACGTTATACTTGAATATAAGATCGCTGTACGCGTGGTGTTTTACAAAATATTCGACTCTGCTGAACGGATTCGCATATGATATTGTTGTATCAATTCGCCCGTGCCCAATAACGAAGGAATATTCCTCGCCTAATTGCGCTCTTAATTTGGCGATCCACGTTATATTGTCTTCTATCGGGTCTGTGAAACTGAAGCAATGCGCTGCGGATATTGTCCAAACTGGTGTTAATACACTGCTCGTGCAGAATGGACGTCTACTTATAGTTTTATTATCTATTATCATCTACTTTTAGTAATATCAGAATGTATTTCTATGCTTACAATATAGCGATATTCATCGGCAGCGTCTCTCCCGCCGATTATATGTAGCGGAGGTCTGCTCTCAGTGAAACTGATTAAAATAAAATAGAGTAGAATGCTTTCCATCCTGATTTGTGCTGAATTGTATTGTATGTCTTTGGAATGTTATTGATATTTTATGATTCGATATTTCATAGTCGAGTTTAATGCATGTTTGTTATTGGATTGTTTGAAGGTATAAATATTATTAGGTACTAGCTGAGCCGGCCACGTGTTGCCGTGGGTCAGATATAACATGTTGAATATATAACTATAAATAATACGTAACACATTAAAATAAAACACGATAAAAAGGGTAA
This sequence comes from Antheraea pernyi, assembly GCA_015888305.1. NCBI lineage: Eukaryota > Metazoa > Arthropoda > Insecta > Lepidoptera > Saturniidae > Antheraea > Antheraea pernyi. The sequence continues at coordinate 657,712 of MU158942.1, forward strand.
TGACCTGCCTATAAACTTGATACTTGGAAATTTATTGATTTTTGTGTTAGGATTTATAATAATAGGTCTTACCTATGAAATTCCCGTTCTGCAGTACTGGCCATTTCAAATCAAAATAATTTTTGTTTGGTTAAGAATTCTAATTTTAAATTAATTATATTTTAAAAACATGGAATTCTTTTTCCCAAAGTAGTCATTTGTTTATTGATTAGTGTTACATTTCCATCGCATTGCAATCTTTTTTGTCATCATGGATATGTTAAAAATTCAAGTAATTATGGAATATGAGTACCGTCGTGGCAGCAACGCGGCACAAGCGGCACGCAACATCAACGACGTTTACCCAGCGCGAAATGCGCGTCGAGACGTGCCTTGCACTGCTCAACAGACACACAAATGAAGGAATTTTGAACCGCATTGTTACCTGCGATGAAAAATGGATTCAGTTTGATAACCGCAAGCTCTCAGCAAGTTGGTTGGATCCTGGTTCAGCACCTAAACAATGCCCTAAACGAAAACTTACCCCTAGAAAAGTGATGGTCTCTGCTTGGTGGTCGAGCGCCGGTGTGACTCATCACGGCTTCTTACCAAACGGGGTGAGTATTACTACAGATGTGTACTGTGAAGAACTGAACACAATGATGGAGAAGCTGGCACATCTCCAACCAGCATTGGTCAATCGCTCGTCCCCGCTGCTCCTGCACGACAACGCGCGACCTCATACTGCACAGCAGACGGTCTCCAAGTTGCAAGAACTGGGGTTGGAAGTACTCCGTCATCCGCCCTACTCACCAGACCTTGCCCCTACAGACTACTACTTTTTCCAGAATTTGGATAACTTCTTGGTGGGAAAAAAATTCAGTACCCGAGAGGCAGTACAAAATGCCTTTGAAGAATTTGTTGCCTCCGTCCAGCTGATTTCTTTAAGAAGGGCACTGCGTTGGCAAAGATGCATTGATTGCATGGGTGATTACTTCGATTAATACAAATAAAAAATACATGAAAAAAATTCGTTTAATTTTTTCATACAAAACGGCAATTTCATAGGTAAAGACCTTATACTAGCTGTGCCCGCGACTTCGTCTGCGTGGAAGCTTATGTAAAAAACAGTGATTAATAAAGTCATCTGAATGTATTAAAGTCCATTTACTTGTCTAATCTTCTCTCATACTTACGCCGCGTCGTCATTAAAACTACAATAACTTTTGATAGAGTGGACCGATTTTAACGAAACAAACACTTATGCCCGTTTTCACCAACGCTCCCTTAACTTACCCCTAACTAAGGGATCCTTAAGCAAAAGTGTCCCCTAAATCAGCTACCTAACTTATTTCGTTTTCACCGTGCTAAGGGACACTTACTAAAGAAGCACTTAGTTAAGCGTCAGTTTTTTCGTCAAGCCAGTATCAAAGCAGCCGGAACATGTCCTGATAACAATTTTAATGCAATAGTTTTATGAAATTCTTATGAAAACAATACAAATACCTATAGAATTATGAAACCGCTTTTAACTACGCGCAGGTTTGTTACTCAATGCAAATACCATTTTAAAACAAAATGAGTGACCAAAACATGTTTATAAAAAAAAAACATTCAATATACTGTTAGTTTTTTTTTTTTAAAAAAAGCTTTGTTGGTTTTTGTATTGGCGCTGGGATCACCATTTAGATTTATTGGGGGTCCGTTTTAAATATGTACTTACTGAATGTTGCGGTCCGGTCAGTGCATGTCGAGTGAATTTTGATGTGATGAAAATTTATTATTTTGATTACTTATTGTGTAGTAGGTACCTACTTTTCTAGTTATTGTATACTAGTAAATAATAAATTAAAAAAATACTGAGTTAATTAAAACATTAGGTATCGCGTTTTTTTTTATTTTGTCCTCAACTTTGTGTTACAAAACAAAAATAATATATGTTTATTGTTGTATATTCGCGTAAGTTAGGTAAGAGACTCCGATATGGAATTAATTAATATTAATTATATTTTGACTCACACACAAACGCAAATTATGAAACTACAAATAAGGCAAAAAACAATACATGGTTAAAGTTAACAGCGTTATACAACTGCATCATCATGATAAGGAACTTCTGACATTTTATTAATTTCCTGGTCATTTTAACTACCAAAGTTACAAAAACTCAAATATTTCTTCAGTTTACGATATATAAACAAATTAACTACAAATTCAATTTGACATGTTCGTAAAATAAACATCACTTAGAGCTAAGGGATCAAATTTCCGTCCCTTAAAATTTAGGTAACCCTTAGGGTCTTAGGTGACACTTACACGTTGGTGAAAACGAAATCTCCCTTACGTGTTTAACGTAGTTTAACGTTTTTATGCCAGTTTTCACCAACGTCCCTTAAATTTAAGGGACACTTAAAACACATTTAAGTGACCACTTAGGGAGATTTCGTTTTCACCAACGTCTAAGTGTTAACTAAGGCCCTAAGGGTTACCTAAATTTTATGGGACGGAAATTTGATACCTTAGCGCTAAGTGCTGCTTATTTTACGAAAATGTCAAATTGAATTTGTAGTTAATTCGTTTATATATTGTAAATTGAAAAGATATTTAAGTTTTATCGTAACTTTGGTAGTTAAATAAACCGGGAAATTAATTAATAGTCAGAAGTTCCTTATCATGACGTTGCATTTGTATACAGCTGTTAACTATATCCATGTATTATAATATTTTTTGCTTTATTTGTAATTTCATATTTTGTGTTTTTATGTAAGTGTAAATTTTTTAATTAATATTCATTTCTTCCAGGGTCCACATCGGAATCTCTGACCTAACTTACGCGAATTCAATGTTAACATATCCAACAGTAAACAAACATGTATTGTTTTTGTTTTGTAACTCAAAGTTGAAGTAAAAAAAAACAGCCACGGGATACCCAATTTTTTAATTAACTTTTTTTTTACTTTCTATCTTTACTTTCTCTGATTGTATACAGTAACTAGAAAAGTAAGTACCTACTACACAATAAATTTAAGCGACATGCACTGACCAGACCGCAACGTTAAGTAGGTACATATTTAAAACAAACCCTCAATAAAACTAAATGGTGATCCTTGCGCCTACACAATAATTAACAAAGCTTTTTTTTTAAAAAACGAACAGCTTGGTCGATTCCTTGACGCATAGCCAACCCTTTTTATATGCGGACGACTTAAAATTAGTCAAGGTAGTCAGTACAAATGAAGACTGCATTAATCTGCAACGAGATATTGATTCACTGACAAAGTGGTGTACCAGTAACGGAATGGTGTTAAATGCTGAAAAATGTTACCATGTAAAATTCACCAGAAACCGTCAGGTTATACCATCCAGTTATACCGTATGCAATACAGCCCTCAAAGAAGTCAACTACATAAAGGACTTGGGTGTGTATTTTGATTCAAAGCTATCATTCATACCTCACGTCAATGAAACGATATCCAAAGCATCTAAAATGTTGGGGTTTATTATAAGAAACTGCAAAGGCTTCAAACATCTCAAAACTAAAATAACATTATTCAATACCTTTGTCAGAAATACTCTAGAATACTGTAGTGTAGTATGGTACCCACTGTATAAAAAACACCAAGAGCGACTTGAATCGTTACAAAAGAGATTTGTACGTCACCTAGCCTATACATCGTATAGGAGTAAACGCAAATATTCTTATATCGACAACCTAAAATTCTTTGAAATTGACTCATTAACCACTCGAAGGCAACTGATAGATCTCATTTTCCTTTATAAAACATTGCATGGTATAACCGACTGTCCACAGTTCCTACAAAGGTTTTCCTTTAATACACCGCATACATTCCCAAGACACTCCATCAATTTACTAAAAATTCCAACTATAAGAACCAATATTGGTTTAAATGCACCTGTATCAAGACTGAGTACTCTGTACAATAAATTGGGAAAGGAACTGGACATCTTCGGAAATTCGTTCTGCATTTTCAAGGAAAAAGCATTATTGTTGCTGAGAGACATAAATTTTACTTCCTAACAATTTACAAACAATAACTTTACTATGTTTCCGTTTTTGATAATGTATTTCCTATTCTTGTTACTGAACATTTTCATTCCACTGTATCATAATATTTCTATCATAATATTTCTACTGTATTAGCTACCTAGGATTATTTGTTATTATTTATTTGTATTGTGTCTGTTTTTGTAGTGTTTTAATTTAGTATGTTTACCGTGTAACGCATGCTGTGATAGCTTTTAAAGACCAATGTATCTACAAATTATTCACATATAGCGTCATTTCATGTGTGGTACATTGGCCACTAGCTGTCCTTTAATAAATAAATAAATAACAGTGTATTGACTGTTTTTTTTAAATACGCATGTTTTGGTCACTCATTTCATTTTAAAATGGTATTTGTATTGTTTTCATAAGTTTCATAATTTCGTAAAACTATCGCATTAAAATTGTTGCCAGCACATGTTTCGCCTGCTTCAATACTGGCTTGACGAAAAAACTGACGCTTAACTAAGTACTTCCTTAGTAAGTATCCCTTAGCATGTTGAAAACGAAATAAGTTAGGTAGCTGATTTAGGGGACACTTTAGCTTAAGGATCCCTTAGTTAGGGGTAAGTTAAGGGAGCGTTGGTGAAAACGGGGAATTAGAGGGAGCGTTGGCTTAAGGATCCCTAAGTGTCCCTTAAATTTAGGGAACGTTGGTGAAAACGGGCATAAGTGTCCCTTAAATTTAGGGAACGTTGGTGAAAACGGGCATAAGTTTCTCCCGAGGATATGCTTTAAAAATTTTTTGCTGACGGTTTATGGTGAACCCGGTACTTTAGTGATGCGTGTTTATAAAACATACAGACAGACAGACATTTCTAAAAATTATTGAAATGTATTTTATTACTTACTCCTAGACACCTGTAATATTTTTTTTCTCGAAAATCGAAGAAGTACAGTCACGTTAATTTTACATTTACATTTACATTACATTGTCTAGTGACACGTCCCGACTTTGTATGGTTGCTAATTACTAATCTTCTTCTTACCCTTATCCCACATAAATAGGGTCGGTACAACATGTTTATCATGTTGTGGTATATGATTTGGCTTAATTTTTACGATCGGCCGCCTGCCTGACATCAACCCTCCTTGTGATTATTTTGTTGTACCACTGTATTTATCATTGTACTTATGATTATTATTATATGGTTACCAAGTCTGATGGGATCTTTTAGCCTTACGACTTTTCTTTAGGCTTTAGCTTTAGTAGGCTATTTATAGTGTCTGCCTGAGCGGCACCACCGTTCCGGTTAAAAACGAAGTTCTTCAAGATTACGGTTTGCTTGCTATATTGCCATTTTTATGTAACAGAAATCTAGCCAACTTTAGACTAATCCCGAGGACTGCATTTTCAGTTTTTTTTCAGGATTCGTGGTTTCAGCGTTTTCTCCATAATAATAATAATATAATATTAGGTACAATAATCCATTATATTATATATAAAATGTGAAAAATATAATAGAATACTTTAACACTTTGGGGTGTAAGGGTTGTCGTATAACATCATAAGACTTGAGACACCCAAGCCAACATCACCTGCACGTCGTGCACCCTGCTGAATAACCCACCAATAGACCCACCTCCTCTCCCCTCTCCTCTCTCCTCTCCCTTTCCCTCCCCTAACCCTTCCCTCCAAAGGATGTCAACGCACTTGCGACTCCTCTGGTGTTGTTAGTGTCCATGGACGGTGGTGATCACTTAACAGCAGGTGACCCACCTGTATGTTTGCCACCTACGATATAAAAAATATATAATAATAATAAAATAACGAACGAGCCAATGGCGAAAGCGGGGTGTTAGGGTTTTACAGTCTGACTGGTTCGCAACCACCATGTATAAGGCGAAAAAACCCGTCAAAGTGATTCGCTTCTGCGGGTCGCGTTTCGGGATCAGTCTGTGCATATCCAGCTTTTCGCAGGCCGGCATAACAGTATGGCCTCCTTCTGCGAGGAAGTCGTCTGGCAGAAGGAGGCGGCGGAGAGGGTCCGTGAGCATGATCCTCAAAGTGACCCTCTCCGCCAACGTAGGACAGGCAGGAGGAGGTGGCAGTTTGACCGCCTCCTCCCGCCATCGTAGCCGGACCTAGGGAAGATGGGTCGGGGGCCCATTTTCCCATTTCACAGGTCCGGTGGACGGAGGAGATGACCGGTGTGTACCCGGCTGTCTCCTAGCAGGACAAGGCCCGGCGGCGGCGCTTTCGCTTCTGGGCCAACCGCTGGGGAGGTAAGATAAAATCTATAGAGATCTCGTGCCGCCTCAAATATAGCGGCAGACATACACCGTGAGGTTTTATTCCGTACGAGTCGGACATAACCTACTCTCTCCCCCGAGGGAGTGGTGTATAAATAAAATCAGTGGCTACCAGCGATGGACAGTGTGTCGCTCGGGGGTCGCCATTATTTTTGGACTGTACAGTGCTTACCATCAGGCATAGTGCCGTCATTTTGCCGTGCTACTATAAAAAAAGAAAGAAAAATAAATGCAAATAAAATGACATGTCAATGTCAATGTAAAAAAAACTAATTACTAATCTGATGCGATATTATCATCGAGACGATTTAGGTGAAGCGGTGATGCCTTTACTTCATAACGTGTTCGGACAAAGCGTAGATGTACGTAGGTTGAAATCCTTGGAATTAAGTCGAAGCTTTCGATGAAGAGAAAAATCGCGGTGATGCCATAGCATGGTGGTAGGGCTTTTTCTAAGTCCGCCTGGCTAGCTACCACACTCAAACTGGAAATCCGTCGCCAAGAACCTCATAACGTCTTCCGGCATACGCACTCGAGAACTAGTCATACTCTGTTTACCGTGTTTACCATATTAGACCATATCCTCATTTAACGGCTGGTAAGAATGTGCTCAAACGCTATAACCTATGAAATATTAAACAAAAAGATCTATTAATAGGTATATTAATATTTACAATCCGTTAAAATCAAACACTTTTTTATTATATCGTAAGAGGCAAGCGATCAAGTGAGTCACTCACCACCGTCCATAGACACAATACCAGGGGAGTCACAAGTGCGTTGCCAGCCTATGTTTTGGGCGAGGGGAGGAGAAATGGACCTCCGGCGCTCTCGCTAACCGAACGAAACGCAACAATGCAAGCACTGTTACTTCACGTGGGTGTTTCTGTGGGTCGGGCGGTAGTACCGCGGGCGAACCGACCCATTCATGCTGAAACCAGTAATAACTTCAGCGTGCCTCTACCAACTACATAACTAAATACATACTTACTATTTCATTGCGCTTAATTGTACGTCCACAATATATTATAGGATGTGTTTTTGGCAGTACAATCCTTGTCAATCCTTTTATCCGCTCTGAATATTGCGTTAAATTCGGGTTTGCGCGTAATATCGTCAAGAAATTAATACAAAACAAACATGGTATTATTATAGAAATCTAAAATAGGCATTTATTTATCCTTACATTGTTTCGATGCCCATATCACTACATATTATAAAACAAAGTTCTCTGCCACGTCTGTCTGTCTGTTCGCGAAAAACTCAACAACTACTGAACGGATTTTCACCAGTGTGTAAAGTGCTTCAAGAGGAATGTTTATATATATAATTCGACACCGGGCCCGCTAGTAATATAGTACGTTTATACGTTAATACGTTTTTGTACCTAAATTGGGTTCTGCGCAACTATGCTTAAAAAACTGAACATTAAATATTATATTTTTTCTATGTGCTATAGAACTTGCTGAAACCTTTTAATGTCTTAATCTAATATGTCACCAACATTTAAAGGGAGGAAACTATGCGATGGCCTAAAATTGGAATTTGTAAGACTTGGTGAGTTATAGAACTTTACAATCAGTAAGAAAATGTTGAATAAGTTTCTTGGTAGCTATCGTCTTTACCATCATCTAGTGCTTGTTTTTCTCCTTTCTTCAGCTTTGTGATACGTCATACAGGTGTACCTAAGAAAACAACTTTCAATTTTAAGTTGCTGATTAGGAGAATTATTTTCTTTATACATTAGAGCATCAACATGTTTATGGACCTTTTTCATGAGAGTTAGCTATGAATTGACATTGGATTTGGGCATGGAAGAACTTTTTTTTTTTCGAACTGACTACGCTATTGACCCCGCAAGGTCTTAACAGCTTCACCGGGCTACTAGCCATGGAAGAACGTGCTCGCGTGTCCTCGTACGATATGCATGTCTATATTAAGCTATACTAATATTATAAACAGGTAAAGTTAGTGAGTTTGCGATGTTGTACGGGGTAATCTCAGGAACTACTGGTCCGATTTGAAAAATTATTTCAGTGTTATATAGCTCATTGATAGAGGAAGCTTATAGCTTATATATTATACTAACCCTTAAAATTGGGTACGGTTACTAAACTATGGAAAATATAGAATGCGATTGGTCATGCGATCCAGTTAACGCCCGGCGCTCTGAGGTACCCGAAATATATTACCGAAGACTGTACAATAGTGAGTAACCAGGCCTCTGTATCAGTGAATACTACTGGAAACAAGAAATTAGTCCAAAAGGCGCTGTATCCCAGCTTATTTAAGAGAACAAGAAGTTCATCATGGGGAAACAAGCCTGAATTGGGCTGGTGAGGCGAATGTCCCGCCATCTAGTTTGGCAATGATAAGTTGTGTCGATACGGGGGGGGGGGGCGGTTTTGTTTTTTGACAGAAGTGCAGTAGGGGCGCTTTTGTCTTTTGACAGAAGTGCAGTACTCCGCTACGTACTTGTTCCGCTATATAAATATTAAGTGTAATCCGCAGTGCAATTCTTTTCAATTAAGTGTTTATCAATCGTGTGTGAACGATCTGGTGGCCATCACCCCTGTGACACTCGTGATCCGTGGACGTGCGAGGATCAGGCAGCCGCATCCAGCAATTCTGGTAAGCGAAAGTGCTGTATATACCTCCCAGTATCGATCACATACTTTCAACACTCAGAGTACAAACAAAATTAGTCTGACACGCATCCACGTGTTCGGACATAAGTTTTTTTCAAACCGCATGGTGAACGGCTATTTACACGCCTGCCCCACCATGGGCTCACCCGTAACAATATCTACAGATAAATCTGGCAACCATTATACCAACCACCAGTGAAAACCATAATGCTATTAAACCACCCTCTTGGCAACGTGTCCCTGTTATCAGAAATCCAAAAACAAAAACCTCGCCACCACCTGAAAGAATCAATACCACTAAGAGGTTCAGTGAACTTCCGGTTGATTAAATTGATGAAGATAGCCGAATCACTGAATTTAAAAAATACCCCCAAACCACCTCCAATTATTCTCTATGGAGTCTACTCCAAGTCCTGTCATGACATCAATAAATTAACTGAACGTGAAGAGACATTTACGCAGGGCGGCATGACAACGACGACCGCCGGAGGAGGGCGTATCTCTTGGTGGTCGGCGTTGTTTTTGGATTGTACTGTGCTTACCCTCAGGCATACTGCAGTCGCTTTACCGTGCTACAATAAAAAAAAACTTAGCTCCTGGAATAAGTTGTTCAAAAAACACAGTTCTCGTACAAAATGATCTGCAAAAATCAACTTAGGATAAGCTGTATGGAAATTGAAGTATACAAGAAACTCATTGCCCTAGTTCGAGAAAAAGGTCTAATTGGCCACACTTTTAACAGAAAAGACGAAAGATTTTTTAGAATAGTCATCCGGAACCTCCACCCAACAACTCCAATTGAAGCCATAAAAGAAGCAATAGAAGAAACACGGCACGACGGGTTACTTTCGAAGATTAAGTCTATCCTACGACACAGTTACTATTTATTACTACATTCTTACCTAACATATAGGCTGTTCCAGGTGAAAGAGGTAGATAGAGGCCTAGGTAAAGAGGCGGGAGGCTCCCAAGGATCAGTACAGGGACCTATCCTTTATACCTCTGACCTTCCACAAATCGAAAATGTCACTATTACTACGTTTGCAGATGACATAGTTATATTGGCTAGTAACAAGAACCCGATAACAGCCACTGAAACCTCAAAAGGTTAATAGATCTCTATACCGGCTTGTGGGGCGCAACAGTAAGTTCTCAACCGAAAATAAGCTCTTGGTCTACAAATCAATTCTTAAACCCGTGTATGGAATCCAACTTTGGGGAGGCATCAGCAACTCCAACATCATGGTACTACAAGGCATGCAAAATATAATTCTTAGAAGCATATCTATGGTACCATGGCTAATTACTAACAACTAGATCCTTGAAAATCCTCATCATCCTCATATTAAAGAAGAGATTCATAGGACTGCATTTAAGTACCATAAAAGGCTTAATAACCACCCAAATGTTCTAGCAACTGATTCAACGGAGATATGCGCAACGGTTGAAATGAAAAGACATTTTTTTTAAAATGGGGAAATCTCTGCAGATTCTCGCCATCCTAGCCGGGCAGCTGAGGGGGGGTATGTCCGACTTGAACGGACTAAACCCCATGGTGCCTTCAACCACCTATAGGAAGCAGGCGCTGCTAAACTGGCACGGCGTTTACTCCCGAACGAAAAGACATACACCAACAACAAAAAAGTACCAACGAATCCGCTCATAGTACAACTGATTGCGGATACGGAAAAAGAACAAAAAATATATATATTGCTATTATACATACATAAACCAGCGTTTGTAATAAATGCGGTCAGGTAAAATAAGTATTTAAATAAACAAATGATTACAATAATGATATTGTTAAATTTAATAGTAAATTATTTTGTATATTGACTGGTCAATACCAGTTTTAATATTAGATTTTCCCTAATAGAAGTTGTATTCTATAAATAATGAGGCATTCCATCTGAAGTGGACAAGGAATAAATGTCGGTATTTCCGATTTCAGTATTTGATTATGTAATCGATATTACATATAATATATATGTAAATCTAACGGGTGTGTAAATGCTTTTTAGTTCTTTGTGAAAAAAAAATGTTACAGGTGTTTAGGGATAAGTACTAAAATACATTACAACCATTTTTAGAAATGTCTGTCTGTCTCTTTGTTTGGATACGCAGGACTGCTAAAGTATTGCGTTTACGATAAAATATAACATAAAGCATATTCTCCAGTAACATTTAATCTTGGTTTCATTAAAATCGGAACTCTCTATCAAAAGTTTTTTTTTTTTTATGTAGTAGCACGGCAAAATGACTGCACTGTGCCTGATGGTAAGCACAGTACAATCCAAAAACAATGGCGACCACCGAGTGATATACTATCCATCGCCGGTCGCCACTGTCATGCCGGCCTGCGAAAAGCTGGATATGCACAGGCTGATCCTGAAACGCGACCCGCACAAGCAAATCACTATGACGGGCTTTTTCGCCATATACATGGTGGTTGCGAACCAGTCAGGCTGTAGAACCCTACCACCCCGCTTTCGCCATTGCCTCGTTCGTTATTCAGCAGGGTGCACCACGTGCAGGTGAGGTTGGCTTGGGTGTCTCAAGTCTTAGATGTTATTCGACATCCCTTACACCCCACCCTGTCTCTTTGTTTGGATACGCAGGACTGCTAAAGTACTGCGTTCACGATAAAATATATCATAAAGCATATTCTACAGTAATATATAATCTTGGTTTCATTAAAATCGGTACACTATCAAAAGTTATTGTAATTTTAATGAGGACGCGACTTAAGTACGAGAGAGCAGTAGATAAGTAAATGGACTTAACACATTCAGATGATTTTATAAGTCACTGTTACAGCCACGGACGGGCACAGATAGTATAGAAATAAAACCTTAGAATTCAGTGTATGTGTGTAGCAAATAGGCCCCGAGTCAGTAGATCTGCTGTAGGAAGTTAGTCCTCCAGCGCTGATTTTCACTCGGGACCTAGAGAGAGTATGTCTGTGTGCTTGTACTATGTAGTGATTAGTATCTCGGAGTTTACCGCTCTGAATTAGATAGGCAGAACACAAATTTAGGTATCAGAGGGACGCAGTGAGGTAAAAGGGGACCAAGCTCGCCCGCGCTCGTACCTCGTCCCCTATTTCACCCACGTTGACACACGTCTCTTGTCATTATCAGTTGCAGTACAGTCGCATTTAGAAGTCAATTTAGTTTTATTGTTGTTAATTACATGTTATTGCTATTTTCTTTATAACTCGCGTTGTAACGCGATAAATTAAAAAACTACTGAACTTTTTTTTAATGTCGTATGAGGCAAACGAACAGGTGGATCATCTGATGTTAAGTGATCACTACCGTCCATAGACACTTGCAACACCAAGAGAGTCACAACTGCATTGCCAGCCTGTGTTTGTTGGGAGAGGAGCGGGGGAGTGGGCGAGGGAAGTTGGGCTTTGTCACGCAACGTTAATCGCAAAAATTCAGTCATAAGGACTGCCGAGAGAAGTGAAAACTGAAACAATGAAATAATTGTGTTCTCTTTTGAAATTTTCATATTAATTATAGTTTCAATAACAATATCTAAATTTCAGAATTTGTTTATTGTAATTATTAATATTAGTGTGGTTTTCATATCTATTGGCACTCGGAGCAATAATTATATACATTTTTATAAAGTCTATTAATCAATCAAACGTATGATGAGCTGCAAAATATGAATATTACATGTACACAGGCCCCTATACTACGCGTCGCTAGTCTGACACAAGCCGCGCAAGCGTTATACGACCGGTCATGCTTACGTAGCATGTCATGACGGGAAATTATACATTTATCTCCTTTTTTTTTAACGTTGGGAAATCCCTTATGGATACGCCACCCTCCCGGGGGAGAGGGTGGGTTATGTCCGACTCGTGCGGACTAAAACCCCACGGTGTATATCTGCCGCGATAGTTGGGGCGGCACGAGATCTCTATAGACTTCATCGTGCCGCCCCAGCGGTTGGCCCAGCAGCGAAAGCGCCGCCGTCGGGCCCCGTCTTGTTAGCAGACAGCCGGGTACACACCGGCCGTCTCCTCCGTCCGCCGGACCTGTGCAATGGGAAGATGGGTCCCCCGACCCATCCTCCCCGGTCCAGCTACGATAAATTTATCTCCTGCTAAAAATACCACTCAAGGCGCATAAAGAAGTTTACACTTCAGAAATATATATTAAAAGTACATTTTTTTATATCTCGCGTAAGCGCCCCACATAATCAGTGAGACAACATACAAAGTGCGTTTTGCGTATAAATATCTCATATATAATACAGTCAAAATCTGTTATAACGACATCGAAGGGACTGCTCATATTCAGTCGTAAAAACCGATAGTCGTAACAACCGGTGATGTTTAATGTGTATCGTGCAAGTACAAACAAATCGATACGGAATTATTGGAAAAATATATTTATTCAACTATGTACATTTTGTTTATTACACATAAGTACAATGCATATTATTTTTCTGTGAGAATAAAATCTGTAATTTTGGTCTGTTTGGAACACTTCTATTGTGCATAGATATTTTGTAATTCACGTTGTAACAAAGTAACTGAAGAGATATGCAGAAGCGGGCTTTGACTCTACTGCATGCACGAGTTATGTTAGAAAAGACCCTACACTAAACTAAATCCTATTGTTTTCTTTCCTGATTTTAATAGCCATTGAAGACAAATGTGGATACCTATTCAAATTGTTTACAATACAGCTTAGCCGGTCGTTCTAACAGATCTAATTCTTCGAAATATTAGTTAAATGTGGTCATTTTTTGAGGTATGACGTTATTAGCAATGTCGTATAAACCAGTGTTTTTAATAAGGCGGTCATATAGCATTCAGCCGGGAACTTTGTTCTAGGTCATAACCTATACCGGCATAAATAACCGGCATGTTACTAAACGATGTCGCAGTAAACGGTTTTGACTAATCTATATATTAATACGTAAAGCCCAAACTTTGTATCCCTTTTTGAGAGAAATGCGCGAACGGATGAACGTGAAATTTGGCATAGTTAAAGTTTATATGGAGGAGAAGTGCAGAAACCTATTTATTTTATATAAAATGCATTAGAAGTAGCTTCAATTTTACATAACATATACACACATGTAAATAAAAATGACATTTTGACATCTGTCAATAAAGGACTTCAAAAAAGGTTGTGAAGGAGGTTGCTATACTCGACTGTATGTATTATTTTACTCTTACGTTCCAATTACCCTTTTTTATTCTACATTCAACAATGGTATTATAACATAATACCCTTTGACAAAAGAACCCTAATAAAATTCAAACTTTAAAAAATCAATAAACTGTGGTCGAATGTCGACCACTGGGCACCCACTAGTATTACTACCCAACTGTTTAAAATTAGGTACAATATGTATTTTTATTCAATTGATAATTAAGTAAATTTTGTTTGTATTAATTAGTCGCTAATCAGCAGTTATGTCATGATCTATATTATTGTTTAAAATAACAAGTTCGTAAATAAAATAGTAGGCAGCGTTACTGAAGCAGGAAATACATACGATAATCTGTTTACATTTATATATATACTAGCTGACCCGTGTAACCTCGTCTGCACCAAATCGGTTATCACCGGTTTCAATTATATTTTTAAACGAGAACATTTTTAATAAACCAAAATCCCGATTGCAGCGGCTCCTACCGTTTCCAATTGTGAATGCAAACTATCAAGGGACTTACTCAAACATAAGTATACCAAGATGTTATGTGAGAAATCTTTTAAAATAAGCCTACAACACGTTCGTAGCATTATTTACCGGGTTCAATTAAAATAAAAACTAACCTACATTTATTGGCGGTAATGTAAAAAAAGGTTTTTTTTTATTGTATCATGCCTGATGGTAAGCACAGTACAATCCAAAAACAATGGCGCCCACCGAGTGACACACTATCCATCGCCGGTTGCCTCTGTCATGCCGGCCTGCGAAAAGCTGGATATGCACAGGCTGATCCCGAAACGCTACCCGCAGAAGCGAATCACTATGACGGGCTTTTTCGCCATATACATGGTGGTGGCGACCCAGTCTGGCTGTAAAACCCTGACACCCCGCTTTCGCCATTGCGTCGTTCGTTATTCAGCAGGGTGCACCACATGAAGGTGAGGTTGGCTTGGATGTCTCAAGTCTTAGATGTTATTCGACACCAGTTACACCCCAAACGGAGGTAGGAGGAGGAGGAGCTTCAGAGGTCTATGGACCCCCAGTTAGAACGAAGTTCCTTTGCCGTTTCTGTAGACTTTTACTGTACAGTACAGTATAGTTTACATTATAAAATATCAAGTTGATAGAGTTAAATTGTAAATTAAACGATAAAATATATTCATAAAATAAATAATGATAAATTAAACACTGAATGATATCATAAATGAAATATGTTCTTTGCGATGGAAAAAATAAAATGGTTTGAAATAAATTATTTTATTTATAAAGGATATCATCGGGCACATTATTGTTAATAACAAAATTGTCTGGCAGTGATAAATTCATGTCTTTTATAGTGTTTAAAATGTACTGAAAAAAATGTTCCTAAAATTATTTATAAATCAAAATTTTGACCTGTAAAGGTGTGATATGCATTAAAAAACACAACGTTAACCGGCTACCAGATATCCTGAATCCTGTTTGGAAGGGCATAATATATCTTCATATTAAAGAACCAGTTTTTCTAAAATTCTCGTTCTTCAAGCTTGCAACTTGTGCTGAGACAAAGACCTTTTCACCACATGCAACACTTGTCTCTTGTTTTTTGTATTTATGTATATTCTTGTAAGTACGTGCTGTATGCATTGAATAAATATATCTTTCTTTCTTTCTTTCTAAACGTAACCTTGGAATATTAGTTATTACTGTGTCAAGTTTCGTTAAAATCGGTTCAGTACTTTCAGCGTGATGCGTGTTCACAGGGACAGAAAGACAAAAATTGTAAAAGAATTATTTTTAGCTTCTATATCGATAACAAAGTCTACCCCCGACCAAAATTTAAAAAAAAAATTAAATTATAGATTTGGCTTTGTTACAGTTTTATCATAGTATAGATAGAATACATTAGGTAGCATTTTTTTAGAACCAAAATTGCACTGTGGCTTACGTCACTTATGAAACTTGTGACACTTGATCAATCAGTACCCTAATAACCTGATAAGTGCTGACTATTGACTGAGCTCTAACAAGAGCTTTGGGTAATGAAATTGTTTTATTTAATTTTCCTGTTGAAAAACACACCAAAAATGGCTGATCTATATTTTGGGTTTGGGTGATAGGATTTTCAATGAAAGAATTTTCGATTGTAAGGTTATTTACGTCGACTGGCGTATTTTGTTTATCGGTCAGTGTCAGAGACCTCATTTTATTGTTTATCTCTGAAGAAAAGGTGTCACTTTGAGGATTTAGCAGATAGTGCCTCGTAGCGCCAACTTGTTATCGATGTTGACAGCAAACTATCTGGCTCGAAGGACCATGAATAAATTATTAACTTGCCTAGAGGTTTATTCTACATAAAATATATAGTGATATATAACACATATAGATCGCATTAATAGTTAGTAAGATATTTTGTAAAATATCGTAAATTTATAATGAAAATAAGAGTTTGAAATGTAGAAAATTGTGACAGTTGCCGGGGCTCTCATTACGGTATAGCCTTGAGCTACTTAAGCTCGTCGGAAGCCCCGTCAAATCGTGGCAGGTCCATAGCAATCAGACCGTCTACAACAAAGTGTCAATCGTGAGTCTTCGAGTGCCTTCAAGAGTCTTCATCGTGGTTCAACGTTCATCGTCCATCGTGGTTCACCGTGTCGACCCGCTCTTCGAGTCATTGTGCTTCGTCGAGCCGTTGGTATGCATCGAGGCGCTGCCCCTCTACAGGCAGAATCATCGCGTTCGGTCTGATCACGCTGCTACTGGCCTGCCTTTTTTTTTTTTTAACGTGGGGAAATCCCTTATGGATACGCCACCCTCCCGGGGGAGAGGGTGGGTTATGTCCGAGTCGCACGGACTAAAACCCCACGGTGTACCGACAGACCGTTTTGTGGGGGCAGCACGTAGAGAACTGTATCGTCAGCATAACAACCTACCTCCACCCCCCGGAGTTTAGGTAGGTCACTGACGAACAGATTAAAGAGCGTGTATCGGGTATCGGGTGGGACGAGGATAATTCTCCTTCCACTCTGTAGCGGAAGGACCTATCGGAGAGATAATCGCGTATTATGTGGATTAGTCTATCTGGAATTCGGTAAAGAATTAACTTATGGACGAGCCCTGAGTGCCAGACCTTGTCGAAGGCCTTCGCGACGTCAAAGAAGACTGCTATTGAGCGTTTCGGTTTAGGATTAATCGGGCACGGAGACACGCTAGGAAAACTGTATGAGCGGCTCCTTCTGAACCGTCTCCAGGCTTCCGTATCAGAATTAGATCTGTTGCCACCTGAGCAGTTCGGATTTCGTGCCGAACACTCCTGCACAAACCAAGTACACCGCCTCACGGAGTACATCTTTTCCAAATTTAATGAGGATCCGGATCCCAATCCGTGCCCGATTAATCCTAAACCGAAACGCTCAATAGCAGTCTTCTTTGACGTCGCGAAGGCCTTCGACAAGGTCTGGCACTCAGGGCTCGTCCATAAGTTAATTCTTTACTCTCCGCCTCTACCTCCCTGGGAGCCGGGGGCTCCCCCCTTCGTTTCCTCGCCGCCGTGAACTCGTACACGGCGGCGAGAACTCCTGCCTCCAGCTCCCAGGGCAGGGAGCCGGCGAGCGTGAAGGCCGCCGCCGAGGACACCGTCCGGTACGCATTGCGGTCTGCGCATTGCGGAGCGCACGCACGTTGGCGGCACAGAGGGCATCAGCCCAGACTGGTGCCCCGTAAGCGGCCATCGCCCGCACGACTCCCATGTAGAGTCGGCGGCACCCGGGGCCCCGCCCCCCCACGTTGGGGAGTAACCGGCCGAGTGCCGCCGCCGCCCCAGAGATTCGCGGTCCGAGCCCCGCAAAGTGGGGCTCGAACCGCCAGCGCCCGTCCAGGGTGAGGCCCAGATATTTCATCTGGGTCCCCACCCTGATCCGGGCTCCCTCCACCACAATGTGAGCCCCAGGAGGTGGCCCCCGCCGAGGCCCATGAAAGAGTAGGGCCTCGGTCTTCTCGAGGGCCACCCTGAGGCCCAACCTCCTTATGCGCCCGACCACGAGGGTTGTGGCCATCGTGGCCAGGCGCTCCACTTCCTTCCATTCCCCCCCCCGGGCTACGACTAGGGTGTCGTCCGCGTAACAGATGAGGCGTGCTCCGTATGGGAGCACGCCGCGGAGCACCCAGTCGTAGCCCATGTTCCACAGGAGCGGCCCCAAGGCCGACCCCTGTGGAACCCCTCGCCTTGTGGCTCGCCGCACCATACGCCCGTCGCCGTCTACGTAGGCGACCTCCCTATCTTCGAGGTACGCCTCCAGCACCCGCTGCAGGTAGGGGGGCACTCCGAAATATCGGAGCGCCTCCCGTATGACCCCATGCGGCAGGGTGCTACTGGCCTGCCTAGTTTCTGCGACCTGTACCCGGTGTATGCTAGTGTATATTAAGTACGATTGTAAGTATACTTGTGTGTATAAATAAATTCCCCGTCGGTCAGTTACCGATACCGCGAAAGGCGATCTGCAGTTTGGTGTTGCCCGCCAGCGTCCCGGATCCTTCCCCCTACTTCACTACCTTTTCACTCTCCCTACTCTCCTACCCTAGCACCTGTGACTGGGCCCGGTTGTGGGTGCCCCGGGGGTCCCGCCCCTTTTAATAAGATTAATATATTACATGAAAGTGCGTGAGATAGAATAACAGTATAATTTTAAATTAATAAATTGTTAAATACATTGACAAATATCAATAGTGTCATATAGTAGTAGTAGTAACGATTTTCTTGTGAACTCTAAAATTGTGTAATTTATTTATTTCTTCCAAATCAATTATACCCAGGAAATGCATAATTTATTACGAAACGTTTTTCGCCTACAAATAGAAATACAACAAATCACAATAAATAAAAGAAAAAGACATATCGTCAACCCTATGGTCGGATATCTTAATGGTCGGATATCTTATTAAAACTAGACCTAGATATAGCAGTAGATGTATTTTATGATAGGCTTAACGATAACATTCGGTTATATACTCCTCCGCTAAAAGCTAAATAAATTGATTATCCGTACTGGTACAGTTATTCACTTATATTACATTAATCACGTGTAGTGTCGATGCAGTCAGGAATGGCAATAAAGCTACGACTGGGTGCTCCGCGGCGTGCTCCCGTTCGGAGCGCGCATAATTTGTTACGCGGATGACACCCTAGTCGTAGCCCGGGGGGAAAGTTGGCAGGAGGTGGAGCGCCTGGCCACGATGGCCACAACCCTCGTGGTCGGGCGCATTCGGCGTTTGGGTCTCAGAGTGGCCCTCGAGAAGACCGAGGCCCTACTATTTCATGGGCCTCGGCGAGGGCCACCACCTGGGGCCCACATAATGGTGGAGGGTGCCCGAATCAGGGTGGGGACCCAGATGAAGTATCTGGGCCTCACCCTGGACGGACGCTGGCGGTTTGAGCCCCACTTTGAGGGGCTCAGACCGCGAATTGTGGGGGCGGCGGCGGCACTCGGCCGACTGCTCCCCAACATAGGGGGCCCGAATGCTGGGTGCCGCCGACTATATATGGGGGTCGTACGGGCGATGGCCGTCTATGGTGCCCCGGTGTGGGCCGATGCTCTTGGTGCCGCTAATGTGAGAGCGCTGCGCGCTGCGCAGCGCATAGTGGCTCTGAGGGCGATCAGGGGATACCGCACCGTGGCCTCCGCGGCGGCTTTTGCGCTCGCCGGCTCCCTGCCCTGGGAGCTGGAGGCGGGAGTTCTTGCCGCCGTGTACGAATTTACGGCGGCAAGAAAGAGTATCGGGGAGCCTCCGGCTCCCAGCGAGATTGAGGCCAAGAGAAGGGAGGGCCGGGAGGAGGCGAAGGAACGATGGAGGCGGGACCTGGCGGACGAGCGGTATGGACGTTACACTATTGACGCCGTCCGCCCGGTCCTGCCGGATTGGATAGGGAGACGTTGGGGCTCCCTGTCGTTCAGACTGGTGCAGGTACTCACCGGGCATGGTTGCTTCGGGTGGTACTTGCACCAGATCGCTCGTAGTAATTACCTATTTAGGTCTTAGCAGGGACAACATCAACCTCCCGGGTTCGTTAAATACAATACAATTGAAAAAATATACTAAAACATTTGTTTTAACTATATTGTACCTTCATCATCAAACTGAAATAGTTTAGAATATTATCGGATACGAAATATATATAAGGGTTAATTAAATATATAAGAGTTGTTGAGGTACGTATGCTTCATACACATATATGTTTCAACAACTCATATATGTATGAATAGTTAGCTTAGCTTAGGTTAGCTCAGATAGGTCGCGAATTGGGGGGAAAGTTGGCAGGAGGTGGAGCGCCTGGCCACGATGGCCACAACCCTCGTGGTCGGGCGCATTCGGCGTTTGGGTCTCAGAGTGGCCCTGGAGAAGACCGAGGCCCTACTATTTCATGGGCCTCGGCGAGGGCCACCACCTGGGGCCCACATAATGGTGGAGGGTGCCCGAATCAGGGTGGGGACCCAGATGAAGTATCTGGGCCTCACCCTGGACGGACGCTGGCGGTTTGAGCCCCACTTTGAGGGGCTCAGACCGCGAATTGTGGGGGTGGCGGCGGTACTCGGCCGACTGCTCCCCAACATAGGGGGCCCGAATGCTGGGTGCCGCCGACTATATATGGGGGTCGTACGGGCGATGGCCGTCCAGCGGCACCGGAGGTGGGTGGTAACACTTATTTACTGTCTAAAGGAAAAAAAAATATCACAATTTAAGAAATTTGGGAATCCTAGAGATTATGATACGTTTGACTTCCTTCGTCATAGAAGTAAAAAACTGATCCATAAATGCTACAGATCTTTTATTTCATCTATCAGAAGACATTAAAGTAGTTTGGAAATATGTCAATAGTAGAAAAAAATCCAATAACTCCATTCCACAAACGATGCCATACAATAATGAAGTTGCTAATGATACACTAATGATATGCGAATTGTTCTCCAAGTACTTTAAATCGGTCTATGAACCTTTCCAGAACTCAACTAATACACCTGTATACACAATAGACAATTCGACTTTGTGCGAAGTATACATTTCACGGGATAAAATAATTAATTCTATAAAAAAACTCGACCACAATAAAGGAGCTGGTCCTGATAATATACCGTCATACTTTCTTAAGGCGTGTGCTTATGAAATAAGTGAACCACTTGAAATTATATTTAACAAATCTCTAGCTTCTGGTGTTTTTAATGCATGAAAAATGCATTTATAATTCCTATATTTAAATCTGGTAATAAAACCAAATATGAAAATTATAGATCTGTAATTATTTTATCTGGCTTGGGTAAAATATTTGAGTCTCTCATCTACCCTTGTATATAAAAAGATTTTTGAAAATAAATCTATTAAATCGAAAAATATAAGCTATACTATATAAACGAATCATAATTCTTTAAACCAGTTAAAAAGATTTTTGAAAATAAATCTATTAAATCGAAAAATATAAGCTATAATCGATGTGTTTAATTTTAAATACTCACAACTGATAATTTAATGAGTTCTAGTATACGTCACCTCCTTTAATATGAAATAAAGTAGGGTAAACTGTAACGTTCACTATTTTGAACAATTATAATTAGGTTATGTTCACAAAAATATAGCCATACTGATAATATCGACTCTAAAAATGCTTCGTTGAAGTGTTAAATATATTATTCAAGATTTCTTAAAAAAAAATTGGCAAATTCTATGATTATAGTATATAGAGAGGCATAACATTAAATTACTTTTCCATAATTTTAAATATTATTTTGGTAATTATTCAATTAATTAAAGATAATAATATGCGTGAATGGTTTGAAAGAAAGAAAGAAATACTTTATTGTTGGAACAACCGTACAATTAAATTAAATTACACAAATTAATTAGACAGAAAAAAAAACGTTTTAAAAATGAAAAATAGATGTCCAACAATTGGCGAATCCATTCAGCAAAAGTCTTTAATACTGTAAGTAGTACTGCAGTGCTGATTTTCGATGGGAGCCTATATATGATGATAAATGGACGTTAATTAACACAGACACACGTAACACGTCACGGATGGTCATACTAAAGAGATATAACTACTTTAACCATAAATTTAGGATTAAACAAAACAAATATAAATGTAGTAGAAAAAAAAATAAGCAATTTCAAGCAGTATTTAATAATTAAAGAGATCTGTTGATAAAAATAATTCACAAAATTACTACAATCCAAGTAATCTAATTATGATACGCAATGTGAGAAATAATTAACGTAATATTAAAATACTATGATAAATATCTTATTTTACTAAGGCCATTTGGCCTTAGTACATTCAGATGATTTTATTAGTCCCTGTTTTTGTACATTACGCGGACGGAGTCGCGGTCACATCTAGTTGATAAATATGTATGAACTTTCAGGTTATGCATATATTTATAAGTTCTCATTTCTATCGTCTGGTCATTAGCATACACCCACTTTTTTTTTTTGCATTTCAGATGTGCAATCTTCCTTTCGAGGTTGAAATGCGATGGAACGCGGAATTTATGTCGCCATCAGGCCGAGTGCCTTTCATCAAATGTGGCGCTTTTGTCGTTTCCGAACTGGAGCCAATAGTACAGTTTGCTGCTAATAAAGGAGTAACACTATACTTGCTTAATTTTAACACCAACTTTCGCGGTCGTTGTACTAGACTGTTTCATATTCCTTTCTATATAAATAACGTTTCCTTTAATAATCCGATTGCTAACATGTGTCGCTCATATAATACTATCACTAATTGTGTCTCCTGCTGTGCCGATACCGACTTGGACATATTTCATCTTAGTCTGAGTAAATTTCGTCACATAGTCCATAAACACAGGTTTTCTCTTTAATATCATATATATTTTTAAGTTAGCATACTTTTATAAGATTGTATGATTATATTTGTTAAGCATAGATGTGCATGCATATAGTTTTGGATAATATAGCTGTCAAAAAAAATAAACTATAAATTGTAATTGTAAACATAGCTACTTATTATCTGTAATGTGTACCTTGTAAATAAATAAATAAAAAAAAAAACAATAATAAAATATGAAGTTCTCAGTTCTTATCAAGAACTGTCAACTTAGACAAGTTCACCGGGTGCCCGGCCCTGATAGGGTCCCGGGTCGGGTGCTCGGCCTCGCCTTGGGCCAATTAAGGGGGTGGCTTCGGGAGCTATTCGACCGGTGTCTTTCGGTCGGGCAGTTACCGAAGCCCTGGAAGCTTGGGCGGCTCTGCCTTATGGAAAAGGCAGGCCACCCTTTGGACTGCGCGTCCGCGTATCGGACCCTCGTCCTGCTGGACGACGCCGGGAAGGTGTTGGAGAGGATTATCTCCTCCCGGGTCGTCCAGCACCTATAGGGCGTAGGGCCTAATCTGGCGGACGCGCAGTATGGCTTCCGGGCAGGGCATTCCACGGTGGACGCCCTGTGCCTCCTGAAGTCGCTGTCGGCAGAGGCGACCTCCCAGGGGGAGAGGGTTTTGGCGGTGTCCCTTGACATCGCCAACGCCTTCAACACCCTGCCGCATGGGGTCATACGGGAGGCGCTCCGATATTTCGGAGTGCCCCCCTACCTGCGGCGGGTGCTGGAGGCGTACCTCGAAGATAGGGAGGTCGCCTACGTAGACGGCGACGGGCGTATGGTGCGGCGGGCCACAAGGCGAGGGGTTCCACAGGGGTCGGCCTTGGGGCCGCTCCTGTGGAACATGGGCTACGACTGGGTGCTCCGCGGCGTGCTCCCATACGGAGCACGCCTCATCTGTTACGCGGACGACACCCTAGTCGTAGCCCGGGGGGAGGAATGGAATGAAGTGGAGCGTCTGGCCACGATGGCCACAACCCTCGTGGTCAGGCGCATAAGGAGGTTGGGCCTCAGGGTGGCCCTCGAGAAGACCGAGGCCCTACTCTTTCATGGGCCTCGGCGGGGGCCACCTCCTGGGGCTCACATTGTGGTGGAGGGAGCCCGGATCAGGGTGGGGACCCAGATGAAATATCTGGGCCTCACCCTGGACGGGCGCTGGCGGTTCGAGCCCCACTTTGCGGGGCTCGGACCGCGAATTTCTGGGGCGGCGGCGGCACTCGGCCGGTTACTCCCCAACGTGGGGGGGCCGGGCGCCGGGTGCCGCCGACTCTACATGGGAGTCGTGCGGGCGATGGCCGCCTACGGGGCACCAGTCTGGGCTGATGCCCTCGGTGCCGCCAACGTGCGTGCGCTCCGCAATGCGCAGCGCACGGTGGCACTGAGGGCAATCCGGGCGTACCGGACGGTGTCCTCGGCGGCGGCCTTCACGCTCGCCGGCTCCCTGCCCTGGGAGCTGGAGGCAGGAGTTCTCGCCGCCGTGTACGAGTTCACGGCGGCGAGGAAACGAAGGGGGGAGCCTCCGGCTCCCAGGGAGGTAGAGGCGGAGAGACGGCGTCTCAGGGGGGACGCCGTCGAAAGGTGGCAGCAGGACCTGGCGGACGAGCGATTCGGGCGGTTCACAGTGGACGCCGTCCGCCCGGTCCTGCGGGAGTGGACTGCCAGGGAGTGGGGCTCCCTGACGTTCCGACTGGTGCAGGTACTCACCGGACACGGTTGTTTCGGGTGGTACCTGCACCGGATCGCACGCAGGGAGCCGACGGCCGCCTGAGGAAGATACCGCGCAGCACACGCTATTTGAGTGGGCTGCGTGGGGGGAGCAGCGCTGCATTCTGGCGGCGGCCGTGGGAACGGACTTATCGCTGCCGAGCGTGGTCTCGGCCATGCTCGGCAGCGAACAGGCTTGGCGAGCGATGGCCTCCTTCTGCGAGGAGGTCATCTCGCAGAAGGAGGAGGCGGAGAGGGCCCGCGAGGCAGACCCTCAAAGTGGCCGTCTCCGCCAAAGGAGGACAGGCAGGAGGAGAAGGCGCTTCGCCCAACTCCTCCTGCCACCGTAGCCGGACCTGAGGGGATGGGCCGGGGGGCCCATCTCCTCATTGCACGGGTCCGGCGGACGAGGGGGGGCAGCCGGTGTGTACCCGGTCTGTCCCTCTATAGGTAGGAGCCCGGCGGTCACCTTCCATAGCTTAATGTCTTATGGCATTTTGTTGTGGGGGGCTGGAGCTGAAGTAGACACCATATTCCTACTACAAAAATGGGCAGTTCGAGCAATCTATGGTATGGGACCTCGTGAATCGTTAAAGACTAAGTTTCAGGAATTCGGTATTTTAACTCTGCCCTCTCAATATATTCTTGAGAATTTGATGTACGTCCGGAAAAACTTAGATAATCTGGATTTAGTAAAAGACCGACATAATGTAAATACCAGAAACCATAACAAACTGGTCACTCCATGTTTCAGGCTTATTAAGACTAGTAACACTTTTTTAGGTAATAGTGTTAGATTTTATAACAAAGTCCCAAAACACATTATCGATTTGCTGGATAGTAGGTTCAAATGTTATGTCAAGCGGGTCTAAATACATAAAGGTTATAGGGTGGATCAGTATGTGAACGATAGCGACGTCTGGAAGTGACGCCTCTCTCTGTGCAACCACTAAAAACGAATGTAGCTTTATGTGTCTATTATGTTGTAATAATAAAAAAAAAATGTTATGTATTATGAAAAGATAAACCAGATCGAGTTTCTTGCCGGTTCTCCTCGATGACTGGGTTGTTTTCCGAACCGGTGTTAGCTTTGACGTTCCAGTGCCTTCTCAGGGCCTAAATTGAATAAAGAGTATTTTGATTTTGATTGACCTAGCAAGGTCTTAACAGTTTCACCGGACTACTAAGGAGAGCGCTTAAGGCACTCAGCTGATTTTTGTTTAGGCAAATAGCTCAAGGCCAGGCGAAAGTTAAGCATTGCACCGAGGTAATGTTTTTAATGCGAGTCTTGACACCGCAATACAGCAAAAATGATCGTACCGTATAGCGCCATCTCTTGGTAAATATTTTAAACACATACGTTAAATTAGTTATCATTATTGTGTTTTTCTAGTTAAAAGAAAATGATGTCAAAAATAAATAAATTAAGCAATTATAAGAGTTATATATTACGTCAAACTGCGTAAGGTGGAACAACAGTATAATGACAGATTAAATACCCTGTCAGATGTCAAGTGTCAAATAGTAGTAGTTACGATTTACTTGTGAATGTTTAAGATTGTTTATTTACATCTTCCAAATTAATTATACCCAAGAAATCCATAATTTGCTACGAAACTTCTTTTGGCGGCAAATACAGTTAAGAATAGAATAAGAACTGCCAACTTAGACACTCTTTACACTTTGGGGTGTAAGGGGTGTCGAAAAACATCATAAGACTTGAGACACCCTTTTTTTGTTTTTTTTTTTTGTTTTTTTACATGGGGAAATCACTACTGATTGCCACCCTAGCCGGGCAGCTGAGGGTGGGGTGTGTCCGACTTGAATGGATTAAAACCTTCAATCACCTATAGGCCGGGGAGCAGGAGCTACCGAACTGGCATTGCGTCTACTTTCCGGCAGGTTTCAGCCCCTCATCAGGAGCCTCGTCGCGGTCGAGGGGTCAAAATCGTAGATCCCCCAGAACAGGGCGAGAGTTGCCCTCCCCGACGATCATAGGAGGCGCATCGGCACAATGGGCCTCAGACACACGGGCCTGTGCAAAAATTCTGCCAGGGCGACGGACGTGCCCGCGTCCTTCGCCGCCAACCTCACCTGCACGTGGTGCACTCTGCTGAATAACGAACGAGGCAATGGCGTAAGCGGGGTGGTATCGTTTTACAGCCCGACTGGGTCGCAACCACCATGTATATGGCGAAAAAGCCCGTCATAGTGATTCGCTTCTACGGGTCACGTTTCGGGATCAGCCTGCGCATATCCAGTTTTTCGCAGGCCGGCATGACAGCGGCGACCGGCGATGGATAGTGTGTCACTCGGTGGTCGCCATTGTTTTTGGATTGTACTGTGATTACCATCAGGCATAGTGCAGTCATTTTGCCGTGCCACAATAAAAAAAAAGCCAAGTGTTAAATAGGATAAGACACTCTTTTGAGATTAAACTTTTTTTAAGTAAGAGTTCAATGCGTATTTAACTTTTTTGTAATAACACGGATTGTGTTTACCATCTTAGGCCAGATCGTTATTTAATATCAAATGAGATTGTTTTTTTTTTATATAATTGGACGCAAATGAACTGGTGGGTCACCTGATGTTAAGTGATCATCACCGTTCATAGACACTTGCAACACAAGAAGAGTCGCAAGTGCGTTGTCATCCTGTGTTTGGTGGAGCAATTGGGGAAGAGGGAGGGCGAAGGTAGATGGGTTATCCGGCGCTCTCACTGACCGAACGAAACGCAACAATGCAAGCACAGTTACTTCACGTCGGTGTTTCTCTGTGTCGAGTGGTAGTACCGCGGGCGAGCCGACACATTCATGCTGAAACCAGTAATAGCTTCAGCGTGCCTCTATCACCTACAACGAAACGCAACAATGCGTGCACTGTTAGTTGAGGTGGGTGTTTCTGTGGGTCGGGTGGTACTACCCCAGACAAGCCGACACATTCATACTGAAAGCAGTAATAGCTTCAGCGTGCCTCTACCACCTACAACGAAACGCAACAATGCGTGCACTGTTAGTTGTGGTGGGTGTTTCTGTGTGTCGGGTGGTAGGCGAGCCGACACATTCATGCTGAAACCAGTAATAGCTTCAGCGTGCCTCTACCACCTACAACGAAACGCAACAATGCGTGCGCTGTTAGTTGAGGTGGGTGTTTCAGTGTGTCGGGTGGTAGTACCGCGAGGGAGGCGTCACATTCATGCTGAATCCAGTAATAGCTTCAGCGTGCCTCTACCACCTACAACGAAACGCAACAATGCGTGCACTGTTAGTTGTGGTGGGTATTTCAGTGTGTCGGATGGTAGTACCGTGAGGAAGCCAACACATTCATGCTGATACCAGTAATAGCTTCAGCGTGTCTCTACCACCTACAACGAAACGCAAGAATGCGTGCACTGTTAGTTGTGGTGGGTGTTTCAGTTTGTCGGTTGGTAGTATCGCGAGGGAGCCGACACATTCATGCTGAAAGCAGTAATAGTTTCAGCGTGCCTCTACCACCTTCAACGAAACGCAACAATGCGTGCACTGTTAGTTGAGGTGGGTGTTTCTGTGTGTCGGGTGTTAGTACCGCGGGCGAGCTGACACATTCATGCTAAAACCAGTAATGGCTTCAGCGTGGCTCTACCACCTCGAAAAATTTCGATTGTAGTCAAACGCTTTAACCCTTAAAGTTTAATAAAAATTATATTATTACTATCTGACGGGGTCACGCGTTGCTATTGCTCAGTTATTACATATTGAATTAAACCACTACCTACATATTATAAAACAAATTCCTCTGCCAAGTCTGTTTGTGTCTCAGTTCGCGATAAGCTCAAAAATTACTGAACGATTTTTTATGCAGTTTTCACCATTAGTGACCACCATAAAGTGATTTATGAGGATGGTTTAGGTATATAATTTGTCAAGGTTTTTTTTATCATCAGGAGGGATAACGTCCGCCGGGTCCTCTAGTAAAGTACAAAGAAATTCAAATTTAAAAGTTGGCGCCATCGTTGAGGTACCTTTGAGAGTCGGTTCTACAGTTTTCTGTGAATTAACTAATTTAAAGCGCCATCTGTTCGAGACTGAAGAAACTTACAATTAGTAACAATAATCAACATTGACAATTATTTAATTTTTATTAAAAAAATATTGAGGCCATTAATCAAAATATAAATTATCCTATCTCTCAAGTTGGATCAGATTATACATAAATGCCAACGTTTTATGAAAATCGGTTTATAAATATAATTACCCTGGTTTTTTATATATTTAAGGTAAAGTTACATTAAAACCCGAACAATAATGTTAAGCAATAAACATCAGTCGATTATCAACATAGTTTATAATTTGTTTTTCAATAACTATACAGACAAAAATAAATATTCTATTGTTTTGATAAGAGACGTAAAATCCATGTTATTTTGTACAAAAACTCTTAGATTGTCCTTATTTGTATTATATAAGAGTTGGCGAATTATTTCTGCATTAGTACTGATCGCAATCGCAGTCCAGAGAACACGTGATTTCGTAGCGCAGTATTTCTTGCGATTAGTGTATGTCAAGAAACAAAAGATGAAAGAATATTGTAATATATACTTATATATATTATTTCTAATATTATGTGTGACATACAGTTCGTGTCTAGAATGGAAGGAGGAAGGTAAGGTTTATAGCGTTTTTGTTTTATTTTATTTCGAATAGATGACTATATCAAATGTCTTGCGATCATTTCAATATTCTAATATGGTGACCTCCCTTGTTAGAACTTTCCAGGGAGATTTTGTGGCATCTCAGAACGCATGCTCCGTAGTGCTATTTCCGATCCACTACACTTTTGCACAATAACCGAACTATATTACGTAAAATACCACTAATATTATAAAATATAGAGTGAAATAACACAAGATTATGAATAAAATACTAAAGCCACTACACGAGACAAAGATCCTGCCAAAAATTACATTTTGAATTTTGTTGTTTAATTAACCCCTTGGCTGATTTTTTAAGACACAATTGCCAAAATGGCTGATCCTGTTTTTAAAAATTTAAAACCATTTTTTTATATAATAATTTTACATTATCTAATTGGTTGTTCAAGTTTTGAAATATTGTTATAAATACAGTATTTTTTTTTATTTTTGCCGCTAACAATATATTGTCCAGTGTATCATAATTTACATTTTTATTTGTATGGAGCGTAAGCCCTTATAGATTCGCAGAGTATAGGGGTTAATTTTCATTTTCCTGTTCGTTCTTTTTTTTAATTTTTAATTACATTTTTGATGTTATTCATATGCAAACACGTATGTGCTGTTGTATTTTCATTAGTTATGAATATATACATCGTGACTGTTTAAAGAGTGACAACATTTATTCGTGTGACAGTTCATGGTCACATTTTACATACAAAATAATAATATCAAAACGAATACTAATAAACAACAAAGATAACCTTAGTTAAAGTTTGTTCTAAGACTCTCAAAAGTATGGGTACAAATTCAAATGAACCTAGGTTGAATGACCGGTGACAAAATCTGCGAGCGGCGACCCGGAGTTAATAACCTCAATACAACGGACAATAAACTCTTTTGTTTGTTCAAAGTTCCAAAAAATATTCTTTGTTAGTTGATTGGCTTCACTTTCACTTCACTTTTACTACACCCTACGGTCATTGACACTGTGCTTTAACATAGACGGGTAGACGGCTGACTATTATTTTTGTATTTGCTAGATAATTGGGTCAAATAATAAACACGTATTTTTTATTGATTTAGAACGAGTATCAAGTATTGAGTATCCTGTAAAAATATTGCTAACGAGTAATCAGTCACCCAGTATGTAAATAAACTGAATGTTGTCTGTCGTTGTGTACGCATCATACAACAACTACTGTATATATTTAGATAATTGTTTTGTTACTTTTATTTCTTTGCTAAAATGTACTTTGCCCGCAATATCTCTTTGTAAATAAAGTTATCAGTTTATATCCCCTCTTCTGCGCATACGGATCACACCGCTTAAATGAATTGCGTAAAAATGTGATATATTTTTCTTTCTAATATGGCGTCTCCATTTTCTAAATTTTAAATAGTCATGGTCTTGTAGTTATATATACAGGCTGAATGTTTAGACAGTAGCAATATTTATGAAGGATATTCTGTACTCGATTCTTGTAATAAATCAATTAAAAAAAAGGTGCTTGATATTTGACCTAATTATCTAGGAAAATACAAAAATTATACTCAATCCTGTACGCGTCTATGTGAAAGCACGCAAGAAATCTGTTTTGTTTTTTTTTTACATATTTTGTTTCTTCTCGAAAATCAATTAAATTAGAGGTCTAAAACTTTCGAGATCTTAATATCTTATTAGTACCTATATAAAGAAAGAAAGAAAGAAAGAAATACTTTATTGTTGAACAACCATACAATTAAATTAAATTACACAAATAATTATGACAGAAAAAAAAAAAAACATTTTAAAAATGAAAAAATAGGTGTCCAACAATTGGCGAACCCATTCAGCAAAAATCTGCAATACTGTAAGTAGTACTGCAGCGCTGATTTTCGATGGGAGCCTATATATGATGATAAACGGACGTTAAAGTAAGTACAAAATTTGAGACGAACAAACAAATAACACAGACACACGTAACACGTCAAAGTTGGTCATACTATAGAGAAATAAATGCTGTAACCACAAATTTAGGATTAAACATAACAAATGTAAAAGTATACGGAAAAAGATTTAAAAAAATAAAAAATACACATCAATAAACAGGTCTTACAATAAAACTACGTGAATAAAACAATAAAAATACATTATACGTCACTTAAATTACTGCGTTTGAAATTGCAGTAGATAATGCTTATATGAGAGTTTAAAGCTAAGTTTACTCTTTTTGGATCGACATGGTGGTGGGATGTTGTTCCAACAACGAGTGGCAGCATATTTAAATGACCCTCTGAAGGCGGTAGTTCTATGGAGAGGTATCGATAGTGGATTAGTCATGGTACGAGAACATGAAAAATACCTGTAAATATATGTACCCTAAGTGTCATTTAGATATGGCCAATGGCCTTTGGGTTTACAAAATCACAATTAACTACTGACTCCGGTGGAACTAACTCATGTATAGTGGGCTTGGGAGAGATCGCAGGATGCAATTGGTATGATTTGTGATCTGTCTAAAGCCTTTGACTGCGACTCTTCTCTCGACTTTCTGGTTTCCTATTTAAAAGGTCGCTGTCACAAAGTTAGTGTATAGGGGGTAACGCACTGGAGTGGAATAAACAGGATAGTAAACTGACTATCTTTTTCAGGCGAGTCTTGTATGGACGGCACGAGAAACGGAACTTGTATGGCTCTGAACAAATGCAGGACCAGAACCCCTAAGCGAAATATTCGGGATTACCCTGTAAGTCATCATCATATTACATCACATCATAGGTTCAGGTTCAGGTTTCCACACGATGTTTTCTTTCACCGTCAGCCGACAGTGTTAACAATTCAAATCAGCAAATGTACGCGAATTTTGAAACATTTTTTGGTACATGCCAGGATCCAAACCTGTTATACATATTCGGTTTTAATGTTTGACCAAAAGTATACCTGACGTTGAATGACGATTTGGTCTAAGGTGGTATTTAAACTTGGAGAGGGAATGACTCTCAATTTTCTCCGGATAGTAAGTTCAAGCGCCATGTCAAGCGTGTTTTAATGTCAAAAGCTATACGGTGGATCAATATATGAACGATAATGACGTCTGGAGAATGTCTCTGCGTATTCCACCAAAAACGAATGTAATTATCTATGTTTGTAAAAATATTTATCATGAAAAGATAAAATAGATTGAGTTTCTTGGCGGTTTTTCTCGATCATTGGGCTTGTCCGAACCGGTGGTACCTTTGATCGTAGATCTTATCCTAGATCGACACGCTACCACTGTGTAATCGTTGCTTTGATTTGAATGCATTCAAATATAAAAATAATATCCAAAAATACCCTTCACTGTAAAGTTTTATGTGATTTTGGAAGAATTGGGTGAAGTAAAAAAATGTTAACGAATTGTTTCGTGTTGTATATTAATCATGTTCTTCTGTCTGTACGTGCATCTTTTCTTCAATTTTGCAACCGATTTCTATTATAGTGATCACGAATGTAGTAAAGTAATATAAAGAGTCGTCTGTCCTTCTGTATTGAACTCAGAAATGTTTAGAGTGACTTTAACTTTAAATATCTAGCTATTTTTTTAAAACCATAATTTTATATTACATCATTTGTTATTGTTAAAGTTTCTTACCTTTTCTAATAAATACAGTATCTCGTTATAACTTATACCGCCAACAGTCTATTGACCAGTGCATTATAAGGTCTACATTCATTTCTATGGAACTTAAATCCTTATAGATTTGAAGAGTCTAGGGGCTAATAATATTCTGCTTACGGGAAACAACAGTGTCACAATTATTAGTAGTGATATAGATTTTAATACCATATCATATATAGAGAAAGTATATTGGTATGTTTGTTAGGCGTTTACGCAAAACGTATTTTGTCGTGAGTTTTTAGTAATATAAGTATATATCAGAATAATATATAGACTATAATTTATATTGGTATTGTTTAAATCGGACACGACATAACAATATTTATGAAGTAAGCTGGAAATAGTCTTATCATCTAAGGCTATCTCGACGTGAGCTTTGTAAACGGTTGGAGTTACACGAAGATAATGCATTGTGCCAACATTTATGAACATAATCGCGTTTTATACCAAAGGTTAGGACCTTTGATAATTAAAGTTAAAGACGATGCACAGTGGTTTGTCTCTATAGCGGATGTCGGACATTGGGCATTAAAATAATAAAGTCGTAATTTCACAAAAAAAGATAAAATCTATTCGATTTCTTTAATAAAAAGCAATATAAACAAGTCAATGAACATCTTATAGTTTAAGAGTAAATTGAATAAAACTGTTTTCAATGTTGCATACATTTGAAAAGTAGTTCTCTGCCAGGTCTATCTGTCTGTCTGTTCGCGATAAACTTAAAAACTACTGAAAGGATTTTCATCCGGCTTTCATCAGTAGATAGAGTGAGTGATTCACGAGAAAGGTTTAGGTGTATAATTTATCAACTTTTTTTTTGTAATATCAGGGTGGGACAACGTCCACCGGGTCCGCTAGTAAACTATAAGTCTAATGTAAAAAGACGTCTGATTCATATTTGTTGCTTTTTAATAGAGTCATCAAATAGCGTCAAAAGCTTTATGAAATGATGACTTTATGATTTTTAATTATTTTTTCTTTTATTAACAATATCTCAAAAAGTGCAAAAATGTGTACTCTGCTACTCAGAGAACTTGTTTATAATATTTAGATACTAGTGTAACATTTTCAGAACGAAGCCCATCGACAATCACGAGATATTCTTAGTATTAGGTTGCTACCCGTATATTGTAAACAGTTGTATTCAATTTACTCTTAAACTAGAAACCTAATCTAAAAAGTGCGTTGATGAATTTCTATTGCTGTTTATTAGAGGAATCGAAAAGCAATTTAAAATTTTGTAAAATTTCGTATGTAATAGTTTTAGTGGTCTATGTCCGACCTCCAGTAGTGAGATGAACCACCGTGCGATGTGTTCTCCAGGAAAATTAAATAATGTCCCTCAGACATAAACTTCCTTTTGTTATATGACGCATTCATCTTATTAGGTTATTACCTTGTTATTTATTATTAGGTTATTACCTATTCCGGCTGTATGGCAGCTACAGGGAGTGCAGGAAGACCCTGCAGGCTGCCATCAGCCGGACGAAGGAAGCAGCATGGGAGGAGCTGCTGCAAACGCTGGAGGGGAATCCTTGGGGGCGCCCGTACAGGGTCGTATGAAAGAAGTTACGGTCCTAGGCGCCCCCGGCGACGGAGACCCTCCGGCCGGAGGTGGTGGCGAGGGCCGTGAGAGAACTTTTCCCCGACCCTCCGATGCTACCAGCTCCTCCCATGCCTCCACCTCGGGAGGTAGTCGAGGAGGTGATCGACGGGCCTCCCCCTCCAATAACGGAGGAGGAGATGGGGAGGGCCGTGGAACGCCTCCTCAACCAGCGAAGAGCGCCCGGCCCTGATGGGGTCCCGGGTCGGGTGCTCGGCCTTGCCTTGGGCCACCTAGGGGGGTGGCTTCGGGAGCTGTTCGGCCGGTGTCTTACGGTCGGACAGTTCCCGAAGCCCTGGAAGCTTGGGCGGCTTTGCCTCATGGAAAAGGCGGGCCGCCCTCTGGACTGCGCGTCGGCGTATCGGCCCCTCGTCCTGCTGGACGACGCCGGGAAGGTGTTGGAGAGGGTTATCTCCAACCGGATCGTCCAGCACCTAGAGGGGGTGGGGCCGAATCTGGCGGACGCGCAATATGGCTTCCGGACAGGGCGTTCCACTGTGGACGCCCTGTGCCTCCTGATAACTTTCCTCGATAAATAAGCTATATAACACTGGAAGAATTTTTCAAATCGGGCAAGTAGTTTTTGAGCTTACTCCCTACAAACTCACAAACTTTACCTATTTATAATATTAGTATAGATAGATTTGGCGTTTGAGCATAACTTCATCTGAGTTAAATTATGATATGGTCCAAGATACTAAACACGATAAACCTAGAATAGCTGTCGGAACACACTAACAGGTGCGTGGCAACAGATTTTCAACTTGAGATGGGTAGCTAGCGAGGTGGCCTTAGAAAGAACCCTACCACCATGGTATGGTGTCATAACGATTTTACTGCACGCCCCGACTCAGTTGCAAGAATTCGAACATATGGTCATCGACGCTCTGTCCCAACATGCTATAAACTAAGCTTACTAAAATAACATCGCTTCAATAGTGTAATAGTACGGGTTAGGTTATATTTCGTAGCGCGAGGTATCGGAGCCCGAGGGTGGAAAGAATAAATTGCGATTAAAGCCGCGAATCACTGCTAGTGAATATAGTGAGTATAGTAATCTTATTAAATAATGCTCATTTTTAACAAAATCAAAAATACTTTATTCAATTTAGGCCCTAAGAAGGCACTTACTAAAATAACATCGCTTCAATAGTGTAATAGTACGGGTTAGGTTATATTTCGTAGCGCGAGGTATCGGAGCCCGAGGGTGGAAAGAATAAATTGCGATTAAAGCCGCGAATCACTGCTAGTGAATATAGTGAGTATAGTAATCTTATTAAATAATGCTCATTTTTAACAAAATCAAAAATACTTTATTCAATTTAGGCCCTAAGAAGGCACTCATGAACGTCAAAACTACCACCGGTTCGGAAACCAACCCAGTCATCGAGAAGAACCGGCAGGAAACTCGATCTGGTTTATCTTTTAAAAAAAATATTTAGAATATATTAGGTAAATGCCACAAACGTTTTTAATGGATGCACAGAGATGAGTT
The DNA here is from genome assembly GCA_015888305.1 of Antheraea pernyi. Lineage (NCBI taxonomy): Eukaryota > Metazoa > Arthropoda > Insecta > Lepidoptera > Saturniidae > Antheraea > Antheraea pernyi. The sequence continues at coordinate 693,815 of MU158942.1, forward strand.
AATTCCAGACATCACCATGGTTCAGATATTGATCCACTCTATAGCTACTCTAATAGCTTTTTGACACCAAAATCCGCTTGACATGGCGCTTAAATTCACAACATTTGGTTACAGTTATGTTCGATTGCGAGGCGAGCGAGAATTATATGTTGCGCGCATGAAAAGACCCGTGCTCCTGTTTTCTATTCAGAGTAAGTATGACCGGAGACGTATACACCTATTACTGGTTTTAGCATGAATGAGTCGGCTCGCGTGGGGTTCTACCACCCTCTAATAGAAAACCGACGTGAAGTAACAGTGTTTGCATTGTCGCGTTTCGTTCGGTCAGTGAGAGCGCCGGAGACCCACCTCACCTCCCCTTCCCTCTCCTCTCCCTTTCCCTCCCATACCCCCAAACACAGGCTAGCAACTCACTTTTACTTTCACTCCACTGGTGTTGGTAGTGTCTATGGATGGTGGTGATCACTTAACATCAGGTGACCCACCCGTTCGTTTGCCTGCTACGACATAAAAAAAAATACAATGTATAAACTAACTTAACCCCTAGACTGTTCAAAATCAAGAAGGCTTAAGCTCCATGCAAACGAATGTAGACCGTATGATGCATTGGTCAACATCCTATTAGCAGCATAAAGTTAAAATAATTCCAGATTTGTTAAAAATTTTGAAAAACTTTAACAATAAGGTATTGTGTAATATAAAATTATAATATTAAATAATTGTCTAGATTCTTAAAAACATTATCCATCATTTTGAGATCCGGGTCTTAAAAGGTCAGCCGAGGGGTTAAACAACAATCTAAATATGAAAATAATAATATTCACGAGTTATCTGGACTTCGCTATAAAGAACGCGTGTGAACACATATTCATGTAATAACCTTCCTTCCGTTAACTACCGTCATTGATATACATTTTGGACAATACAAATACAATTAGAGTATTCTTCGAAATGTCTAAAGCCTTTGACTGTGTTACCCGTAGTACGTTTATTCTTAAATAAAAACACAATGGTGTTTGTAAAGCTTCTCTCGATTTTCTAGTATCACATGTAAAATATCGCTATCAGAGAGTTAGCATAAATGGGGCAATCTTTGCGAGGCGTTGGCATGAATTGGCGTCCCGCAAGGCTCTATTTTGGGGCCGTTTTTTTTCTGATATATACAAATATCTGCCACTAATGACGACCACAGTGCCTAGCAAACCACTGTTCTCTTATATTCAAAGTGAAAATAATATATTCAGAGATTAGGGATATATAACCTGCTTTAAATAACTCTAAATGAAGATAAAACAAAATGTATGAGGTTTATCTTGTTTAATTCTCTATTTGTTGATAGTGTTATCAAGATTAATGGGAATTTAATAGATTTAGTTTGTAAATATTTTGTTCTTGGGTATCACAATTAAAAATTAGGGTATCAAAAATTATAAAGTATCGGGTATAACTTAGTCTTTGTTTTATAAAAATCGGTCTACTCTATCAAAAGCTATTGTAATTTGAATGAAGGCTTGAGTTAATTAGGATAGAAGAGCAGTAATCTATACTAATATTATAAAGCTGGAGGGTTTGTTTGGTTGAACGCACTAATCTCAGGAACTACTTGTCCGATTTAAACATTATTTCAGTCTTAAATAAGTCATTTATCGAGTAAGGTTATAGGCTATATATCATCACGTTAAGACCAAGAGGAGCGGAGCATCAATGAAGACAGTTTTAAAATCGGGGTGTTTTTCCATTTGAGAGCTTCCACTGCATTGTTAGGACAAAGTAACTATTACACGCGAACGAAGTTGCGTGCACAAGCTATTTCATACTATGAGACCTCAGAAATCATTAAAAGTTAAGTTTCTGGAATTCAAAATCTTACTCCTACCCTCCTGATACATTATTCTTAACGTAAAGTATAACATTTTCATGGATAATATATTTGTCATTAACAGTTACAGATAAATCATATTTTCATCTCAAATACGTCCCATGACATCTCTGGTAAGAGATTTTACACTAATTTCTATATCGGAGTTCTTAACCTTAACTCTGATTGAGTAATGGGGCCGATGTTACTCGCACCCACAAGAAGTGTAAAAGCTAAAGAGCATACCGGCACACTATTCTACATAAGTTGAACTTCGCAGCTATAGATAGAGTAATCAATCAATCGATGTTTATAAAGGATAGATACTCTATTTAGCCATACGATTAAATAAAACTTAGATTTAACCATTGCAATAATCACGGTCCTGTAGACTATTCAGCGTCGAATGGCGCTCTAAACGTTCATACTAATTGTTTACGTACAGTTATGAATTTAACATTGTTTGCTTCGTTTCAGGAAACCGATTACCGATCCCATTACAGGGCAAGCTCTTATGAAAATCGGACAGAAAGCGTGGGACAGTTAGTATACGATATGTTACAAACGTTCAACACAGATATATACTTATTATTGTTATAGCAATTAATAGTTTAACGAATTATACGAGTACCATCGCAATGAATAACAAATCATTGAAAACAACATTATTCTGCTGTTGATTATCACTACGGGTTCTAAACGAATGGTCGTCATCTATTTTATTTTTAAAGGTTTTACCTTTTGACCACAATTTTATTTGATGTTAAATAATGAGCGATTTAAGATGGTAAACACGCTAAATCTGGAAGATTTGCTCTCACGTGTGTCAACTGGAACAAACTATCAACTTAGAGCCTATCCAGATGAGGCGTTTTACCCGTAGACACTCGCGCGTACTCTAAATACTACATATAGCTATTATATATCCCGTCCTGATGGTGCGGCGCGTTTCCTAATTCGCGCGTAAATCGCGTGCAATAAGCGAGACTCTCGACTCGTACCTCGAGATACTCAGGCCCCATTGCTGCGTCCAGTACTACGCGCGAGTCTGTGGCGAGTCGACATAGTCGTCAGTCGTCTATCCGTACGACGTATGCGACGTTTCCTAGGATAGAAACGCGCGTAAAACGCGATATCTGGAAGCAATATAATTTGAAGCACGCGAGTCGTCTCGCACGTAAATCGCTTCCTCTGGATAGGCTCTTAGGAGTGGCAGGTAGCCTTGTCTTAGGAAAGCCGTACTACTATGTTATAGTTTGATCCCGATGTTTCCGTTCACTGAAAGCTGGCAACTCAATCGCAACGAGTCTAACGTATATTGATCAACGCGGTATCCAGATAAGCAAAGCACCGTGTGAACATGTACATTTTATGTAACAATCAATAGCTTTGAAAGAGAGATCAATTCACTTTACTTGCCCTCAATTATCATGCTACAAATTATATTATGATAAAGCTAATCGTTCAACGTCAGTATAACTATCAACAATTTTTAAATAATCAACATTTAATAACAAACTGAGATATGTTAAGTCCTTACTATATTGTAGGTAATAAAAATACAGTCCGCGTCAAAACAAATGTAATTTTATTAGGAAATACATTTAAACTCACTAAAATTAAACATATACACTGCGGTTGCACTTCCATCTTATACTAATATGAGATTGCAGCCCGTTTGTAGATTTCCCCCATTTCTTCTCTTCGTATTAGTTCCACATCAGAAATATAATTATCTTCTTCGATTTGACTATCCACTGTGGGCTGGACAGGCCTTTACAGATTTACCGGGCTTTTTAGACAAGTGCTTGAGACATTTAGCAGTATAACAAAGAGGTTAATTGCACTCAGGTGCTCCAACGACTTGGACTGTTGCCTTACATGCAATATCTAGTTCTTTTATTTTTATTTTAGGTGGTTTTACCCACGTACATTATCCGAGGCTTTATTTACAGTTTTAGTTTTTAGTTTCATCTCCATACTTTTTTGGGATTTGCGTTATATGTTGCATAGAGTTCAGAATCGGTTCCCTGGTTTTTGCATTCGCCATAAATTCGTGTAATTCTCCTTCCGAGAGTTGGATTCCTAGCTGGGGTTGGAGGTCACACCTGGACAAGTCAAAGTAAGGACAATGAAGGAGAAGGTGGATTACCGTCTCTTCGGTGTCCGAGTCGCACGCACACGCAGGACTGTCTTTGTTTTTAAAATGGTGGAGGTATGCCGCAAAGTCCTTATGACCTGTAAGGACTTGCATATGGGTTGGAGACAGCAGTGTCTTCTTCACTACCCGGTGGGAATTGCCCACCTTCGGAAAGAAGACACGCATCAACTATCACGCCCTATGACTAAGGCCTCGTAGCGCTCCTGTCACCGCTCGGCAGTTTGTTCTCTTATGTTCTCTTACGTTTGGCGTACGACTCCGGATACCGGTCGTAGTCTAGAGCGGTCCACTTGTAAGCGGCCCGTTTGGCAAGGTGGTCTGCTCGCTTGTTGCTTAAGGTCCCTATATGACCCCGCACCCAGTGCAGGTGGACTGAGTCCCCTGATGCACGTATTCTTCCCAAAGTTACACCAACTAACATAACTTGTAGTATTTTAGTTTCTTTTGTTGCTTATCTGCGTTGTTATTGTATATTAGTTTGATGTTTTTGTTATTATTGTTTTGTATTTTATTACTTGTAATATCTTTGTTAAACAACCAACTACACGTCCGTACATTGCTATGGGTCTCCATTGGAATTCAGCGCTGTAGTGTCACTCAGTTGTAATGCACCATGTAGCTGTGCGCTACCAAAAACATTTTATTTATCACTTATCAAAATTATCATGTTCTTCCAGAATGCTTGGATTATTTAAGAGATGTAAATTACCCCTGTAAAGGGACAAACCATATGAATCATGTCTCCGCTGGACTTGAGAATGTTTGGGAAAGAAGGTGGGGGAAATCGAAGCAGCCAAATAAAACAATTGCCGGAGGACAAAATGCCAGAAGGACCCAATACCCTCACATGGTGAGTCAAACAAATAACATTTTGAGGTTACTTTATCTGAAAATCAAAATTATTTTACTTTGCCCTAAGAAGGCGCTTATAAACGTCGAAACTACCGCCGTTTCAGACTAAAAACCCACTCTTCGGAAAAACTGACAAGGTACTCGATCGGATTTATTTTTTTAACATACATACATATAAAATACATTATACATTGCAATCGTTTTTAGTGAATACATTTTTTTTTTTTTTATGTCATTGGTGGCAAACGAACATGTGGGTCATCTGATGTTAAGTGATATCACCATCGTCCATGGACACTAACAACACCAGAGGAGTTGCAAGTGCGTTGCCACCCTTTGGGGGGAATGGTTAGGGGAGGGAGAGGGAGAGGAGGGGGGAGGGGAGGTGGGCCTCCGGCGCTCTCACTAACCGAACGAAACGCAACAATGCAAGCACTGTTACTTCACGTCGGTTTTTTATGAGAGGGTGGTACTACCCCGGTCGAGCCGAGCCATTCATGCTGAAACCAATAATAGTTTCAGCGTGGCTCTACCACCATTAAAATACCATTGCAATAGGTAGATCCACCCTACAATGCCTATTGATAATAAAACCCACTTGACATAGTGCTTTAACTCACAGTCCGACAACTCGGTAATATACTTTGGGACTTCGTTATAAAACATAAAAATATATAAAAATCTGTTACTGGTCTAACTGAGTTTCAAATGTGTTGACCAGTTTGTTACAGTTTCTAGTATTTAGCTACATGTGATTACATAGTATGCATATTATAGCATGGAAATGACGTCTATTTTTATATAACTAGAATGTGGCGTTATTTTTATCACTGTTATATCACGGGTGATAAATCACGAACCGTTATTTATATTATATGTGACAATTAATATTAACTGTGTTGGTATAAGTCAATATAATACTTTGTCAACACTGGTTTCTTCTAAAGAGTATATACTCTATGATAATAATATAATCTATGGTTCTGATTGTGAAAGGACTGGTTGTGAGTGAAGTTTCTTTTATTATAATAAAACTGCAATCAATTTAAAACTTGGTTTTACTTAATAATCATACAGGATGTAATCTCAACAAGTAGATCACAAGTGAAATAATTTAAATCACAAAGTTATTTTAGGGACATAAAAAAAATCGACCAAATCAAAACTTGTCAATATTGAGAATAAAACAGATATTCTCTTCTAGTGGGTGGCACTTCTTTTTGTTTCCTCGTTCTCACACGTGGCCTTCGATCAACAATAAGAATTTAATTTCATATCAAGTATTGCTAAAACAGTAAATAAACGCAGTCAATAGTTTGAAAATTTTAGTCCAGAGAGACCGCCGATTGGAGTTCCAGTTCATGAAGCAAAACTAATAAATTCATGATCGCAAATTGTTGGAAACGCACTTGGACCAAGACTAAACATCGTTAGTGTAGTTAAATTATTGATGTCTCCGAAGAAATATTGAATTTTGTTTAAAATAATTAAATTACCTAACCTTTTTCTTTAATAAAACTAGATTTCTATAATTCCTTTGTACATGTATGTTACAGGTAAAATAAAATGTATGAGATTTATTTTGCCTAACGTGCCACAGGTTGATAGTAGCATCAAAATCGAAGGGAATTTTGTAGGTTAGTTGATAATATTGTATTTTTGGGTATCACACTAGATTCAAAATTACAATGGTGTGCTCAAATTAAACAATTAACAAGCAAATTAAGTTCTGCTGCATTTCCAGTACGTAAGATTCGCCAGATAACTGATATTGCCACTGCTAGGTTAGTCTACTTCGCCTACTTCCATAGCTTAATGTCTTATGGCATTCTGTTGTGGGGGACAGCAGCTGAGGTAGACACCATATTTTTATTACGAAAACGGGCAGTTCCAGCAATTTACAATATGGGACGACGCGAATCCTTAAAGACCACGTTCAAGGAATACAGTATCTTGACTCTGCCCTCCCAATACATTCTTGACAATTTAATGTATCTCCGTAAGAACCTTGAAAAGCTAGATTTCGTAAAAAACCGGCACAATCTAAATACTAGAAATTGTGACAAACTGGTTGTCCCATTACCAGACTAGGCCCCCCTCGGCAGCAGCTCAAGCCTAGGTCCATTCCCTCGGCGTGGAGCCCTTGAGTACGCTGCTCGCGCGATACAGTGACACAAAATCTTACATCACTGCGACAACATTACACATATCACCTCCACACACGTGCAGCATACATGCTTACACATG
>MU158942.1:700973-757509 GCA_015888305.1 Antheraea pernyi
ATTAAAAAAAAAAAAAAACAAAAAAAAAAAAAATGGTTTTCCCACGTTTTAGACTTAGTAAAACCGGTAGTAGTTTTTTGGGAAATAGCGTTAGATTTTACAACAAAGTCCCAAAGGATATTACCGTTTTGCCGGATTGCGAATTTAAGCGCCATCTCAAGCGGATTTTGGTGTCAAAAGGCTATTATAGAGTGGATCAATATGTGAACGATGGTGATGTCTGGAATTGACTCATCTCTGTGCGTCTATTAAACACGTTTGTGACATTTACTATTATATAGAATATATTATCATTCTAAATATTTATTATATTCTAAATATAATATATTTGTTGAAAAAATAAACCAGATCGAGTTTCTTGCCGGTTCTTCTCGATGACTGGGTTGTTTCCGAAGCGGTGGTAGTTTTGACGTTCATGAGCGCCTTCTTAGAGCCTAAATTGAATAAAGTGTTTTTGATTTATTATTTTTTAGTTTTATTCATCAAATTAAGATTATTATTACCTTTTTTTAATGTCTCTTAAGAGAGTAGAATGGATTTATCCGAATTTAAAGTTAAGCGAAATACAAACTACCATGTTACCATGGCAACAGATAACATATTAATGGTTACTATAGCAACGATAACGCGTGTCGAGTAATGCATATGTACAAAAACTGTGTGGTTTTATGAAACCATGATGCAATTGATACGTCTTTTCGGTAAACTGAAAATTAAAATTATTCGATTCAGGGTATTAAAATCGCGTTTTTAATCATAAATTAATATTTGGAAAATGGGAATGATAATGCGAAATCAATTGTATACAAGATATCTAACTATACATTTTAATTTCAATCTGCGTATTAGAGTACGGAATATATAATAAATACAATCATTCGGATGACACACGCATGTTAAAAACTGTGCACCTGTCTTTGTGTGTTTTTTCTTTCGGACTGATCACGTTATTGACCTAGCAAGGTCTTAACAGCTTCACCGGGCTACTAAGGCGAGCGCTTAAAGGACTTAAGGCATTTTATTTGGCAGCTAGCTCAAGGATGCACGGCACACCTCGGATTGGGCTGTTACCTGACTCATGCAATTCGCGACCTATCTTTTTTTTTCTTTTACCGTGGGGAAATCCCTTATGGATACGCCACCCTCCCGGTGGAGAGGGTGGGTTATGTCCGACTCGCACAGACTAAAACCCCACGGTGTACCGACAGACCGTTTTGTCTTGTAGAGCCGCCCCAACGGTCTGCCCGGCGGAAGGTGACCACCGGGCTCCTACCTACAGAGAGACAGACCGGGCACACACCAGCTGCCTCCCCTCGTTGGCCGGACCTGTGCAATGAGGAGATGAGCTCCCCGGCCCATCCCCTAGGTTCGGCTACGGTGGCAGGAGGAGTTGGGCAAAAGCGCCGCCTCCTCCTGCCGGTTCTCCGTTGGCGGAGACGAGACCACTTAGCGGGTCTGCCTCATGGGCCCTCTCCGCCGCCTCCTTCTGCGAGATGACCTCCTCGCAGAAGGAGGCCATTGCTCGCCAAGCCTGTTCGCTACCGAGCATGGCCAAAACCACACTCGGCAGCGCCAAATCTACTCCTACCGCCGACCGCCAGAATGCGGCGCTGTCCCCCCCACGCAGCACACTCGGACAGAGTTTGCTGCGCAGTATCTTCGTCAGCGCCGCACTCGTGACAGGCGGCGGTCGGCTCCCTGCGTGCGATCCGGTGCAGGTACCACCCGAAACAACCGTGTCCGGTGAGTACCTGCACCAGTCGGAACGTCAGGGAGCCCCACTTCTTCCCTATCCAATCCCGCAGGACCGGGCGGACGGCGTCTACTGTATACGTCCCGAAACGTGCGTCCGCCAGGTCCTGCATCCATCTCTCGACGGCGTCTTACCTCAGACGCCGTCTCTCCAACTCTACCTCCCTGGGAGCCGGTGGCCCCCCCCCTTCGTTTCCTCGCCGCCGTGAATTCGTACACGGCGGCGAGAACTCCTGCCTCTAGCTCCCAGGGTAGGAAGCCGGCGAGCGTAAAGGCCACCGCCGAGGACACCGTGCGGTATGCTCGGATCGCCCTCAGTGCAATTCGCGACCTATCTGAGCTAACCTAAGTTATTGAAACATATATGTGTACCAAGCATATATACCACATCATCTCTTATATGTATTTTGTGTCGGATAAGTTTTTCTAAATTATTTTGTTTGAAATTGATTTGATTTGATATTGATTATTCAGTTTGATAAGGGAAAACATAACACCCTTCCACTTTCATGTGTAAGCATGTGTGCGTGCACGTTTATGGAAGTGATATGTGTAATGTTGTCGCAGTGATGTAAGACTTTGTGTCACTGTACCACGCGAGTAGCGTACTCAAGGGCTCCACGCCGAGGGAACGGACCTAGGCTTGAGCCGCTGCCGGCACCTGTGCACAATATGCATTTAAGTCACTGAATCATTTTGAATAGAGCCATGGGCGCCGCCATATTGGCATTCGCTGCTCTGTCGAGCACCGTTCACTTTATCCGTACTACGCGGCCACGCGCCGGCTGTAATGCGACATAGAATAGATGGACAAAAATTTTTTAGCGGATGGTTTATAGTTTCACTTTAAAGAAAAATCCTTGCCGTATTATAAATAGGTTTCACTTTACTAATTAACTCTGCAGGCACTCCTCGGCTATGGTGATGAGAAGAGGTCTATCGATTGGATATGCGGGGGCTCTCTCATCAGCGACAGGTTCATTTTAACTGCTGGACATTGCACAGCTTCTCCTACAAAGTAAGTTAAAATTATTCTCCACAGAAGTACGTACTAATGAACTAACATATCAGCGAGTAGTAAATTTAGCGGGGTTTGAGTTTTTGGCGGGATCTTGGTCTGTCGTGTAGTGGATTTTATTTTTTATTCATAATCTTGTGTTACTTGATTCTATATTGTGTAAAATTGGCGGTGTTTTATGTAATATAGTTTGTTTATTGTGCATAAGTGAAGTGGATGGAAAATAATACCACGGACCATGAATTCTGGGATGCCACAAAAACTCCATGGAAAGTTCTAACAAGATGGCCACCATCTTGTTAGTTCGTTGAAATTATATCAAGAAACTTGTAATATCGATACTTACTTGATAATGGCAGTAATAGTTTACTAGAAGACTGGTTGCCAAAAATGGAATGGAAGAACTTGTAATACTGTTAACTACTCGACAATGGCAGTAACAATCTAAAAGATTTGTTGCCAAAAATAAAGATACCAAAAATAAACTGCCACGTTGCTAAAATCAGAAGGTTTGACATTATAAATAAAATATCTGACTCTGTTTGTGTAGAGTAGTAACCGCTTTGGTAGCTGGTTTACGAATCCTCAGTTTATTTCACAATCAGGCGTATTTAAATGATGTGAAAACAGAACACGTGCAAAAATAGTACAGATAAATATACAAGCAAAAAAATGATAATATTAGAGTTATAAACGAATTTAAGCTATAAGGAGAGGACAATGAAAACGAGTAATATAATAAATGTGAAAGCAATAAAGAGCGGCGATGGCCAGTAATTGTTTCCGTGTGTTGTGTAGTTTGCGCGTTTCAGAATAGTTTTGTTGTGGATAATTATATAATAATAAAAACATGAAAAAAATCTATGTCTAAATGATACAGTGGGATCAGGCTGTATAGTCTATCGATATCTGAGGATAAGAAAAACACGAAATGTGCTTAATACTCAATAAATTATTCATTCTCATGTAATGCAAGCCCTAAAAGTATATCCAGAATCCATGTTTAGTGGTATTATTTCCCTTATGCACAATAACCAAGCTATATTGCGTAAAACACTACTAATGTTAGAGATATAAAGGATATAGACTCAAATAACACAATATTATGAATAAAATATAAAATCCCATATGACATTGACAATGTTATTATCATGTATAATTATTATTGTAATGTTAAGATGCAACGGTCCCATTACCGGAGGATGAGGAGTTGCATGGGTTCCTGCCTTTAGAGTCTGGCTTCAAAGGCCTCAGGTTCCACAACCACGCTTTCGTGAGCAAACAAATTTTGTTATTTTGAATTTACAAAGTATTTTTGGCTCTTTTTATTAAATCATCATTTAAATTGAGTTCACCATAAAAATAATAAATATTAAAATATTGACATTGTCTTTGGTAAATATTGCTTTACTCTTATGACAACATCATCATCTTATTACCCTTATCCCACCTAAGTAGGGTCGGCACAACATGTTTTCCTTTTCCACGCTCGCCTATCAGATGTCATCTCAGTCATCACACCTTTTACACACATATCATTTTTCACACAATCTTGTTTGAAACATTTTATTACAAAAGTATGTTCAAGCGTCTCTACTTAAACAACATCAACATCTTTACCCTTATCCCACTTAAGTAGGGTCGGCACAACATGTTTCTCCTGCCTCTCTCTCTCTCTCCTGTCAAACGCCATTTCAGTATTCACACCTTTTACGCACATATCGTTTTTCACGCAGTCCATCCATACCTTTTTCGGTCTTCCTCTATTCGTATATCCGTCCACAAACATACTCAACACTTTTCTAGTTACATGGTTTTCATCTCTCCTCATGACATGCACATACCATGCTAACCTATTACTCCTCAACTTCTCTGTCACTGGTGCTATTTTCAAGTGTCTCTACTTAAAACATCTGGTTTAAGTTTTTTTTATCCAAACAACGCTGAATAGCATTTGTTTAATTCAAAAACGTTCCATTACATACAGATATTTTCCAAACGATTTGACTTTTTTTTATTGTAGTTCGACAAAATGACTACAGTATGCCTGATGGTAAGCACAGTACAATCCAAAAACAATGGTGACCACCGAGTGACACACTATCCATCGCCAAACGCCCCTGTCATGCCGACCTTCGCAAAGCATATGCACCAGCTGATCTCGAAACGCGACTCGCAGAAGCGAATCACTATGACGGGCTTTTTCGCCATATATATGGTGGTTGCAACCCAGAGGCTGTAAAATCCTACCACCCCGCTTTCGCCATTGCCTCGTTCGTTATTCAGCAGGGTGTACCACGTGTAGGTGAGGTTGGCTTGGGTGTCTCAAGTCTTATGATGTTATTCGACACCCCTTACAAAAAAATTATGAATAATATTTTTGTTGAGATCTTCATTAAGAAAATTTATTTATATTAAGTGAAATTGATTATTATGGTGACCTTTTGGTGAAAAGAAATAACATAATTTGTTAATATAAACAACATGTAAGTTGAATATGTTACTACAAAGTGCGTAAAATGAAACAACAATATGATCTCAGATTAAATACATTGTCAAAATTTTTGGCGGGTTCTTGGAATGTCGTGTAGTGGTTTTTATATTTGCATTCATAATCTTCTGATATTTGGCACTATATTTTGTAATATTGGTGGTGTTTTACGTAATATCACAATATTCTTCTCTACCAAACCAATTACAACCGACGTGAGGTGAAGTGTTTGGACAATCAGTTGCCAGGCAACCAAATTTAGAGTCATTAAAACTTCGCAGAGACATTGGTTCTCTATATGTGCTCCACTGCATATATAACGGATAGTGTTCTGAATAACTTTTTGATATGGTGCCCTCACAAAACTTGCAATAACCGCCGCTGGCTAACTGATCATCCACATACCTCAAAAGCCAGCAATATGGCGATAAGAAGAACACATTAGAAGCTTAGTTATGGACACGCTAGCGATCTGAAATAGGTTACCTGGTACAGTGTTCCTTTATTTATTTTTTTCGAACTGACTACGCTATTGACCAAGCAAGGTCTTAACAGCTTCACCGGACCACACACGTGTTCCTGCAGGTGTATGACATGGGGCACTTAACAAAAGTATTAAAACACACTCTTCAAGGTCGTTAAAACAACAGTGATGCCCCTGGTGTTACAGATATCCATAGGTAACCATTTAAAATCAGAACGACCTTGAAGAGTGTGTTTTAATACTTTTGTTAAGTGCCCCATGTCATACACCTGCAGGAACACGTGTGTGGTCCGGTGAAGCTGTTAAGACCTTGCTTGGTCAATAGCGTAGTCAGTTCGAAAAAAATAAATAAAGGAACACTGTACCAGGTAACCTATTTCAGATCGCTAGCGTGTCCATAACTAAGCTTCTAATGTGTTCTTCTTATCGCCATATTGCTGGCTTTTGAGGTATGTGGATGATCAGTTAGCCAGCGGCGGTTATTGCAAGTTTTGTGAGGGCACCATATCAAAAAGTTATTCAGAACACTATCCGTTATATATGCAGTGGAGCACATATAGAGAACCAATGTCTCTGCGAAGTTTTAATGACTCTAAATTTGGTTGCCTGGCAACTGATTGTCCAAACACTTCACCTCACGTCGGTTGTAATTGGTTTGGTAGAGAAGAATATTGTGATATTACGTAAAACACCACCAATATTACAAAATATAGTGCCAAATATCAGAAGATTATGAATGCAAATATAAAAACCACTACACGACATTCCAAGAACCCGCCAAAAATTTTGACAATGTATTTAATCTGAGATCATATTGTTGTTTCATTTTACGCACTTTGTAGTAACATATTCAACTTACATGTTGTTTATATTAACAAATTATGTTATTTCTTTTCACCAAAAGGTCACCATAATAATCAATTTCACTTAATATAAATAAATTTTCTTAATGAAGATCTCAACAAAAATATTATTCATAATTTTTTTGTAAGGGGTGTCGAATAACATCATAAGACTTGAGACACCGAAGCCAACCTCACCTACACGTGGTACACCCTGCTGAATAACGAACGAGGCAATGGCGAAAGCGGGGTGGTAGGATTTTACAGCCTCTGGGTTGCAACCACCATATATATGGCGAAAAAGCCCGTCATAGTGATTCGCTTCTGCGAGTCGCGTTTCGAGATCAGCTGGTGCATATGCTTTGCGAAGGTCGGCATGACAGGGGCGTTTGGCGATGGATAGTGTGTCACTCGGTGGTCACCATTGTTTTTGGATTGTACTGTGCTTACCATCAGGCATACTGTAGTCATTTTGTCGAACTACAATAAAAAAAAGTCAAATCGTTTGGAAAATATCTGTATGTAATGGAACGTTTTTGAATTAAACAAATGCTATTCAGCGTTGTTTGGATAAAAAAAACTTAAACCAGATGTTTTAAGTAGAGACACTTGAAAATAGCACCAGTGACAGAGAAGTTGAGGAGTAATAGGTTAGCATGGTATGTGCATGTCATGAGGAGAGATGAAAACCATGTAACTAGAAAAGTGTTGAGTATGTTTGTGGACGGATATACGAATAGAGGAAGACCGAAAAAGGTATGGATGGACTGCGTGAAAAACGATATGTGCGTAAAAGGTGTGAATACTGAAATGACATTTGACAGGAGAGAGTGGAACTGAAATGGCGTTTGACAGGAGAGAGAGAGAGAGGCAGGAGAAACATGTTGTGCCGACCCTACTTAAGTGGGATAAGGGTAAAGATGTTGATGTTGTTTAAGTAGAGACGCTTGAACATACTTTTGTAATAAAATGTTTCAAACAAGTGTTCAATAAGAAGGAGGCAGGAGATAAATTTATAATTTTGTCTCATGACATGTTAGCAAGCGTGATCGACCGATATTATTGCGCTTGCGTCAGACTAGCGACGCGTGGTATAGGGGACAGTGTATATCTAATACTGATATGTTGGTATAAGATAATGCAGCCCATCATATGTTTGATGAATTAATAACTGCATAAAAATGTATATAATTATTATTCATAGTACCAATAGATGTGAAAGAGAGGCTATTGATAATAAATTAAATTCACCAATTATGAAATTGAGATAATTAACACTACTAGTGGGCGCCCAGTGGTCGACGTTCGACCATAGTTCATTGATTTTTCTAAAGTTTGTACTTTACTGGGGTTCTTTTGTCAATAATCTATAATCAAAAGTTTTTATCATGGCTAGTTATTTATTTGCCCTTTTTTTTAAATTATATAAATATTAAACTAAATGAAAATTGAAATTAATTATAACTTTGAAATAAAAAACAGGCGTTTAAATAAGGTGATAAGGCTCACAAATTCTAAGTAAATATCACTTTACTAAAATAAAGAATTTTATCGCAATCGCAAATTTTACGACACAGTTTTCAATTAATTTTACACGACACCATTGTTATTTCTAGATGATATTGAATTGAATGTAGTCTGTAGATTATGAGTAATAGACACACAATAGAATCAAATGATGTTGATCAAATCAAATGGAACATTGAATCCAAAACAAAGATGTTTTAATACTACCATTAACTTTTGAAAATGAATTCATTTTTGTTCAAAATTCATCATCAACTGTACCAAATATAATTGCTACATCAGGTTGAACTGCATCATTGTAACCGCGGAGATCTAAGTTTTAGATTACTTTCATGAGCAAACAAATTTTGTTATTTTGATTTTACATTTGGCTCTTTTTATTGAATCATCATTTGAAGTGAGTTCACTATATAAAAATACTAAACATTAAAATATTGACATTGACTTTGGTAATATTGTTTTACTCTTATGACAACAGGAAGTAAAAACAGTCCTGTCACCTAAATATTTTGACATTCAATAAGACCAAAGAGAATAATAATTATTTCAGTGGTTCCACAAATTTATTAAAGATAAATTATTTAGCAATTATTAATTAATGTATATTATGAATTTACATATAATATAATTAACCTAAGGCATGCAACGTCATCATGTTAAAAATATTGAAATGAAAATGTTAAAAATTGGAACGTAAAACTAAAATGACGGATGTCAATAAATCTTTCATTTATATGTGTGTATATGTTGTGTAAAATTTAAGCAGTATTTAAGCAGTAGTGAAGTTTATATTTCTCCTCCGTAAAAACTTTAATTATGCCAAATTTCACGTTCATCCGTTCGCGTAATTCTCTTAAAAAATGGTACAAAGTTTTGGCTTCACGTATTAATATATAAGATAATGCATTTAATAAACCAAAAGAGAACAGATTAAATTCCATTGTTTTAAGTTTTCATTTCATTGCCCTTATGACTGCCTCAATTTTTGTTTCGTAATATGACCGAACGTTTGATGTCTGTTTGTATGTCCGTATTTAATGACATTTTGCACATGAGACACTTATATCAACCCTCAATATTTAAGAAACTTGAGAAAAATCTTTTTTTTTTGTTTGGTGTTGAAATTTTAAACACACGAAGCATATTCTATTTAAATAAACGATACAGTATAAATATTATTAAAATTACTGTTATTTATTGTATATATACGGGTAGACACTATTGACCTGCGATATCGCGCTATTGACTATATCGGTGGTATTACTATTGACCTCAAACGCTATTGGTTGAAGTTATCGGCTGTTCAGTATTTACCCCAATTCATTATTTATCAAGACGCCATTGGTTGGAGGTATCGGCTGTTTATGTATCTTGATGCCTTAGAAGGCGACCGTCGACTAGCACTCGGCGCGCGCCGAACGCATGCTCATTTGGGAAGGGGGTGCGACTCATCCCTACGGACCATAATGAGCACCGGACAATAATAGAATACCTCTCCAGACTAGAAAAATAATCGGGAGTGAATTGATTCACATACTCACTCCATTCCAACCGCAGCTTGAAAGTCTCAATCTGCGGCCTACCCCAAACAACACTCCCCCTGACGAGATCGTTGCGGCCCTCCAAGACAAGGGATTCCAACCGCATTACGTCAGGACGATTAATGGAAGACAAGGAAGAACAGGGTGTATTTTCCATTGCACAATTATGGACACCCGGCACAATGGAAGCCATTTACTACCAGGACGAGCTACTGTTGATGAAAATAAGAATTGAAGGATGGCGTGGGAAGCGAGAGCCGGCGCAATGTCACCACTGCCAACAATTCACCCACTCATCCCACCAATGCCATCGCTCGATTGCCTGCGTAAGGTGCAGGGGTCCTCATCCGTCCAACAATGCCAGACTTTGCCCCGTGTATCGTCACGAGGCGCAAAGCGCCGAGCAGGCACCGTCACCGGCACAGCCAAGACAAGCCAAGCGGAGACCTCGGAAGCCCAGCAACCGAGTTGCTCTGAATGGAAGTGGAAATACCTGAAAAAATTAGACAAATAATTGGTCGCAACTGAGTGCCCCAAGGAACGGCACACCCTCCTGAGAGTGAGTGTTGTCTACAACTCCCGAAAACCCCAGAAAATAAGCCTTAAGAAGGAGAATCATCACGCTGCATAGCACCCCAATGACCTGTCCGTTTTCACGGACATCCACACTCGTCACCCTCGGGTTGATATTTAGCCTTTCTACCTGAGAAGCAGTCGGCTTTATTTTTGGACATTTTGTCACATAACAACTGTATATTTTACACTATAACAAAATTTATAACTTAGATTCTGTCAAAATTCATTTGCAGGGTTATATTTGGGCCCGACGTTACCCCGGCGTGTCTATCTATACCGAGACCGCCCCAAAGTCATTCTACCATAATGCAGGACGGTTTTAGCGCGACCGGCTGGGGTTTTCTTGGCCAGAACCGTGCACTTGCTGACACTCTTCAAGTGGTAAGTATAATTCTTTTCAACAAAGTCAAAACAATTATACAACAAATTGTCCGAACCGGTGGTAGTTTTGTGAGTCATAAACGCCTTCTCGGGGCGTAAATTGCATACAGTATTTTGATTTGATCTGATTGGATCGTTACGTTAACGTTGGTGACGTCTGGAGATGAATCCTTCGATATAACGCTTAAGTAGTGCACTTGAATGAGTATTTGTTGGAACATAACGTAATTTTAGTGCTCTTTTAAGCATTATGTAAATCCTTAAAGGGACGAGGATTCTTATTGTATGCTTTTTTTATTTTTGATGACCCGGAGATCCGAGAGGTCTAAATGGGAATTTCATTAGCAATACATACTTGTTAAATTTTTTGTTTTGTTTTTATGCTAATAACACTTCCGAGAGGTTTTGTAAAAAATATCCCAATTTTTATGTAAGCAGTTTATGCGTGTATAAACGAACAAACAGACAGACAGACATTTCTAAAAATGATTGAAATGTATTTTTATTATTTACTAGCGGGCTAGGGGGTGGTTGTCCTGCCCTGATAATTAAAAAAATATTGCTGCCATAGGGAGGGTTGGGTACCAAAAATTACTTAAACTCTGCTTAAGTGATACGCGAATAACCCTTTAATAACCTTATCCATTGTTAAAACCTATATTACAAATATAAGCATAATCGTTTCAAAATAGTAATTACCTTTGCTTTCGTTTCGTCGCACTTATTCTAATCGGACTCGCAGTTCAAAATATCCTTGGATGTCAGTTTTTAAGCGATGACATTTTAATCTATCAAACCCTTTTATTAAAATTTGATAGAGCCACGTTGAAGCTATTACTGGTTTCAGCATGAATGTGTCGGCTCGCCCGCCGTACTGCCACTCGACACACAGAAATACCCACCTCAACTAACAGTGCACGCATTGTTGCGTTTCGTTGTAGGTGGTAGAGGCACGCTGAAGCTATTACTGGTTTCAGTATGAATGTGTCGGCTCGCCTGCGGTACTACGACCCGACACACAGAAACACCCACCTCAACTAACAGTGCACGCATTGTTGCTTTTTGTTGTAGGTGGTAGAGGCACGCTGAAGCTATTACTGGTTTCAGTATGAATGTGTCGGCTCGCCTGCGGTACTACGACCCGACACACAGAAACACCCACCTCAACTAACAGTGCACGCATTGTTGCGTTTCGTTGTAGGTGGGTCACGCTGAAGCTATTACTGGTTTCAGCATGAATGTGTCGGCTCGCCCGCGGTACTACCACCCGACACACAGAAAAATCCACCTCAACTAACAGTGCACGCATTGTTGCGTTTTGTTCGGTAAATGAGAGTGCCGGAGGACCACCTCTGCTTTCCCTTCTCCCCCCAAATACAGGCCAGCAACGCACTTGCGACTCTCCTGGTGTTGCTAGTGTCTATGGACGCCGGCGATCACTTAACAACACGGTGACCCGCGTGTTCGTTTGCCTCTTATGATAAAAAAAAAACCAAAAAGACAGATTTTAAAATCAAATCGTCGTATATACATGAATACGTGCACAGCAATGGAGTCTGAATCTGAGCGTTTTAGCTTGCTATATCTGACTTTACGATTTCCTATATAGAAAGCGCCTTTACCTTTGTTGGATTCAAATTTGTGACAGAAGTCCTACGACACTAGCTAGCTCTTAGTAAGCCTCTTGTATCTGCTAATGAATTCTTTTTTTTTATAGGTTTACCTGGAAGAGTTTAATTACAGAGATTGTGCGAGAATATATAAACCTCATAGACACATGCCACAGGGGTACAATATCACAACGCAAGTCTGTTATGGAAACAAAATGCACGCCAAGGATACTTGTCAAGTAAGGCAATTTTTTCAAACAGTGTTTAATTTTAGTTATATATTATTGTCTAGCTGTACCCGCAACTCCATCCGCGTAGAATCTAATGTAAAGAACGGTGACTAATAAATACATCTGAATGTTTTAAGTCCATTTACTTACCACTTTTCTCACGTAGTCAAGTCACGTCGTCATTAAAATTACAATAACTGTTTTTTTTTTATTGTAGCACGGCAAAGTGACTGCACTATGCCTGATGGTATGCACAGTACAGTCCAAAAACAATGGCGACTACCGAGTGACACACTGTCCGTCGCCGGTCGCCGCTGTCATGCCGGCCTGCAAAAAGCTGGATTCCGGCTGATTCCGAAACGCGAACCGCGGAAGCGAATCACTATGACGGACTGTTTCGCCATATACATGGTGGTTGCGACCCAGTCAGGCTGTAAAACCCTACCACCCTTTCGCCATTGCCTCGTACGTTATTCAGCAGGGTTTACCACGTGCAGGTGAGGTTGGCTTGGGTGTCTCAAGTCTTATGATGTTATTTGACACCCGTTACACCCTTACACTGTTGATAGAGTGAACTGATTTTATTGAAACCTAAATGAAAATATTCAAGCATATTCTTTATGATTTGCTTGAGGTTTTATCGTGAACGCAGTGCTTTAGCAGTTATGCGTGTTTAAATGAACAAACATACAGACAGACATGTCGGAGTTCGATCGTGCTTTCGAGGCAATCGGACGTGTGCTCAGTGATTCTCGATACCTTTGTTTACATCGTGTTTCGTGTTTCAGTTAGTTCGCGAAGTGTTTTTTACGCGTATGTTTCATTTCGTATCGAGAGTCTCGGTTATCGCGTATTCTCGTCCCATTTCAGTCAATCGATTCGTTTCTTTGACTCCTCTTTCGTTACGCGTTCTTTTTAGAACGTAGGTAACCGCACTTTTCAGTACGTCAAACCGCACTTTTCGGTGCGTCGTCGTGCTCCTCTTCGTGTCGTCGTGTGGCCGCGCCGGCTGAAGAGAAGAGAAGAAAGAAGTGTTAGGGTCTCCCACTGTAGAGCACTCCTCCTCACAGGGCACTGTAGGTTCCCTGTGAGGCATTGCACATCGCCCACAGGAGCTGTCAAAGGGAGCCCTTTGATCCGGACTCGGGATAGTCCGTTAAATACATCAAGACGCGCCCTCCTGCCCCTCAGGCGGGGAGGTTTTTAATGTCTTCCTCCGCCTCACTCCCCTCCTCAGGCCCCGGTATGGCCTCCGATAGCGAAGTTGGCCTCTTAGAGAGCGAACTTCTCAGCCTACGTGGATTCATTTCCAGTATATGTCCTCGTCTCGTAGACGACTACGACGCGTACGCTGCGAAGCTCGAAGCCCGCTCCCTCGATCTATGCCAGGATTGAGGCCTCAAATAATTTTGAGATCCCGTCCGATCGCGACTCCGATTCCGGCTCCGATATGGAGCAAGACCCTTCTGCGGACGATGGCTTCACCACCGTCACGCATCGCAAACAGCGCAATAAGGGTTCTGGACCCCTCGTCCGATCTTGAAGGATCTTTAGTTTCAAAAAAGATCGTGAACGTCGATGGCGCGAAAGTGCCAAAGACGACACCCGCGCCCTCTAGACCCGCTTCGCCTCAAGCTGCGGGTTCCGCAGTTTCGGGCAAAAACGCCCACCGCCCCTTGTTACCATCCAAGACAAAGCGTCTTGAGTCGAGATCTCTAGCCTGCTGGAAACGGCAAGCATTCCTTACACCTCCGCTGTGAATACCGCTGTAGGTATTCAGGTGAAGGTAGCAACTTCCACCGCCCATCGTAACCTCACTCGTTTCCTTCGGGACAACCAGTGGGGTTATTTCACGCACTCTCTCGAGGAGGAGCGTAAACTACGGGTAGTCCTCCGTAGGGTTCCTTCAGAACTTCCGACCTGCGACATTTCCGACGACCTCAAAGAGCAGAAGATTCCTGTTCGCGAGGTTCATCGCATGCGCTCTCCGCGCACCAGGGCCCCATATGACATGGTTCTCGTTGTTTTAGATCGCACCCATCAAGGGAAAGCGATATTTAATCTCACGACCCTCTGCGGCCTCTCCGGCGTTATCGTCGAGCCGCCGTCTGTGCCCTCGCAGTGTCACAACTGCCAGGTTTACGGACACTCCGCACGAAACTGTCTCCTGAAGTCCAGGTGCGTTAAGTGCCTCGGCGACCACTCCACTAAGGAGTGTCCTCGCACTAAAGAGTCCTCCGACCCTCCGAGCTGCGTTATGTGTCGAGGCGTGGGTCATACCGTGAACTATCGCGGATGTCCCCGTGCCCCGCGCACAAAGCGCCCTCGCTTACCCAGGCAGGCATCGCCGTCTAAGATGGCCGCCGCCCCCGCCCGCCCCCGACCTCCGCGTCTCGAGAGACCTTCCCGAGACTGCCGGGCACATCTCGTGAAATTATTGAAATGTACTTTAGTATTTACTAGAGGGCTCTGCGAACGTTGTCCTGTCCTGATAATTATCCGATTTAGGGTATTAATATTGCGTTTTTAATCTTATCTTAATTAGTGGAAAATAAAAATGATAATAGGAAATCGATAGTAAAAAAGATATCCAATACGGAATATATAATAAACACAATCATTCAGATGATAGACATATGTTTAGAACCGAGTTCAATATTTATTTAAATAATTGCATCATTTTGAATTGAGCCATAGCATTGTCTGCTCTGCCGAACGCCGTTCATTTTACCCCATACCGATTGAAAAAAGTTTCAGTTTTAAAAAGTAAAATTGTGATTTATCCTCACCAGGGAGATAGCGGCGGACCTATGCAAACACCTGGCCAGACTTCCGACTGTCAGTACTCCATCGTCGCTGTTACTTCCTATGGCATTTCGTGTCCCAGCGAAGCCGGAATGTACACGAGAGTGTCTGCCTTCCTGCCGTGGATTGAAAGTATTGTCTGGCCTTAAATTGTATTTTATCTATTAAAAAATTTGAAACAAAAATACTTATTGTTTTATTCTTTATTTATTAGTTTTTATCTAAACTGATATATCTATAACTAGCGGGCCTGGCAGACGTTGTCCCGCACTGATTATAAAGAAATCCTAGACAATTATATACCAAAACGTTCCTCGTGAATCACTTTATCCACTGGTGAAAACCGCATAAAAATCCGTTCAGTAGTTTTTGAGTTTATCGCGAACAGACAGACAGACAGACAGACGCGTTTGGGGACTTTGTTTTATACTATGTAATGATGATGTTGATATATGTCGGAGCATCGATAAAATAACGTCCATGTAGAAGTATGACGTCATCCATAGTGACGTCATGGTTATAATTTGATCGATCAATCCACCAAGAACAATAGAATAAAACGTTAACCGATTACAGAAACACAACACTGAGTAAAGCTACGATGAATTATCCGTAGGTGTGAATAGCCCAACTGTCTGAGCGAGGATGCACAGTATCTAGTCGTCAGTCGCCTTTTAAGGCATCAAGATACATAAACAGTCGATAACTTGAACCAATGGCGTTTGAGGTAATTAGTAACACCCCTGATATAGTCAATATTGACTCTTCCGGTATATATAAGTAGTTATAATTGTACAGTTGATTTATTTCGAAATTATGTCACAGATGTCTATTATAACGCGTATGATCACGAATATGGCATTTGCTTCTGTTTTGTCTGTCTGTTTGTAGTGCAAATTTTAATTTAAAAATAGAGTATTCATATCTATCGGTGGAGCCACTATTGATACCGCGTTATTGACTATATCGGGGGTGTTACTAATGACCTCAAACGCTATTAGTTGAAGCTATCGGCTATCGGCTGTTCACTCCCGTGCACGACTCCACTCCCGGCCCGCTCGTGACACCTGAAAAACAAGATCCGAAGAGGACCAAGCCACAAGCCCCGCCAACAATGACGCCGCGCGGTAAACCAGCGGCGCAGACGGTCGCACCCACGTCAGCGCCCGCTAAATCGCGAGGGGCTGCCCGCGAGCAGCTCCCCTCCGTTTCGCACACGGAACCCGCGAAGGCTATACCGCGCGAGCCCAAGAGCACTGATCGCGCAGTGGCACCATCCGCGCATGCGCATGCTATAGCATCGCTAGACCACCGCAAGGTATAGCCACCGAGTCAACAGAGCGAGATGCAAGACCACAAGAAGGTATAGCTGGCACACGGAACGCCGAATGTAAACAACAACGCTATCCACCGATAGTAGTTCAGAGACTCCCTGAATGGGCCGAGCATCTTAAACGGATCGCCGAGATGCTGGGATACAACACCACCGTGCACGCTTATGGGAACGGACTGAGGTTCTTCCCAAGAGACAATACAGAATACCAAGCCATATGTGACTACCTCAAGAGCCAAGAAGAAGCGAGATGGTTCACATACTCGCCTCCTACGCGCCAAAACCTGAAAGTCGCAATACGCGGTCTACCCAGAGGGCAAAACCCGCAAATTCTGCTAGACGCCCTCAGAGAGAAGGGTTTCGAAGCAGACTACGCAAGACAGATAGACGGACGCAATGGCAGAAACGGGTGCATCTTCCATGTCAGTCTCAACAGAACACCCGGGCTTGCGCCCGCAATATACGCAGTCGACACACTGCTGCTAATGCTGATCCAAGTAGAGGCCTGGAGAGGGGAACGCCGGTTGGCACAGTGTTACAGGTGCCAACAATTCAGGCACTCGTCTCAACTGTTCCACAAGAACATCGCCTGCGTGCGCTGCGGGGGACCGCACTTCGCACGCAACTGTGACCGTCCCATAGACATGCCGGCGACCTGCGCGAATTGCGGAGGCGCCCACACCGCTAACAACAAAAAGAGTTGTCCCGTTTTCAAACGGGAAATGAGACACCGCCGCGCCGGCACCGTAGCCCGGAGCAACGGCTTCGGACGTACACGCACTGCCAGACCGGCACAGAATACGGTCACAGATGCCCCCGCCAACGATCTCCCTCACAGAGGTGAAAAAATGAAGACCCGACGAACGAGACGAAGATGCACTACGCAAGGCGAAGCACAGCCAGTAGATAGATCTGTACGCCCAGTCTGTCTGCTCGAGCCGGCCAAAATCACCCGACATCATCGTGGGAAGAGATCACATGAGAACGCCATGGACGAGAATCGTAGACCAACCCTTGGGGTATCGCCCTAAATAAGGGCGCCCACCCCGCAAAAATAGACACCCCCACAGAAGGTGGGGGGAGAGCGATGCCACCGCCAGAGGGGTTAACCCAGTTGACAGTTGGGCTAATCAAACTTAAGGATAATTCAACGTAGCTGTACTCAGTGTTGTGTTTCTGTATCACGTTAACGTTTTATTCGATGTTCTTGGTGGATTTGACTCTGACCATTGAGTAGGTTTTTCGGTAGTTTCCAGTATGCGATTGAACAGAAGAGTCAGTGGTAGAGCCAGTAGACTATTGGCTGCTTTTATAGCTTCATTTGTAATATAATCGGAGCCCGGGCATTTGTCTACTTTTAAAGTTTTGATTGCTTCAATTACTTCTTTTTCCTCGAATTTTGTTGTGCTTTCATTCTTGTAGTTGTCTGTCAAGATCGTACTACTATGTCCTGTGTCCTTAGAGGTTTTGGCGCTGTAAAGATCCCTGTAAAATTCTGTCGCAATATTAATTTATTTATTTATTTCATAGGTTTATAAATAATTAATAAATAATATCCTTGCGACTATTTAGTGTTTTATTTGCTTTACTTAGTCCGTCAATCCATGTTTTGCACGTTTGTAATTCTTTAAAAGCTTTTTTCGTGCTGCCTGTTTGTATCAGATGTTTTTGTAAGGTGTTATGTCTGTGTCTGATATAATCCTGTTTTATCAGCTTACTTATATGCTTATATAGCGCTGACAACTCGTTTCTCATTGATCGTGTTTTCTTTGTAGTTTTTTGTAATTCTTGTCTTCTTCTTATAAGTGTTATAGTGCGCTCTGATACAATGGTTTGATTTTTCTGTATAGAATTCTTTGTTGAATGGGCACTTAGAAGGCTTTGCGTGATAGCCTTTGTTATTTTATCGTGATAGGCTTGCACAGAAGTGGTAGAACAATCTTGTAGGACTGGTAAGTAGGATGTGATGCATTGTTTGTATTTCAATACTTCTTCTTGGTTTTCAATGTAGAGTAACGACAGTTACTGAAATTAGACCTGTTTTTCTTTTCTTTTGTTATTGTTATAGATGCTCTTATCCTATGCTCTTATCCTTATCTTAGGCCTATGATCAGAAGAAAAGTTGATATTTAGCACTTCGATATTTTGCACTATGGTTGGTTGGTTTGACATGATAAAATCTATTTCATTTTTATGCTCTCCACTTGGTGAACGCCAGGTCCACTTATATTTTGGTTTCTTTTTAAATAAAGTGTTTAATATCGCGATTTTATTTTCAAGAGCGAAGTCTATTAACCTCTGGCCTCTCTTGTTTCTTTCTCCGTAACCATTTGATTTCATTACTAAGTATTCATCTTGTTTCGGTTGACCAATTTTTGCATTTGAATCGCCCATAATTATATACGTTTTGTGTGCTTGACTTATAGCTTTGTTTATATTTGTGTAGAAATTGTCTATTTCTTCATCGTTTGCTACTTCAGTGGGTGCATATACTTGAATAAGTGATAATTTGTTTCCTTGTATGTTTAAATTTAGGAGTGCGACTCTATCACTGAAGCCTGTAAAGCTCTCTATGTTATTTCTGTGTCTTATATGTATTAAGGATCTAACACCATATTTTCCTGGTATGAGTCCTGCGTAGCATAGAACATAGTTGTCATGTTCTTCTACCTTTATTCCTTGGCGTCTTGTTTCAGACAGTCCAATTATGTTGTACTTTATATCTTTAATTGCCTGCATTAATTCCATTAATTCCAATAAGTGACCATAATATGATGATAGTGTTCTTACATTGTATGTCATTACGTAGAGCTTATTTGGTGTAGTTGATATATTGTTTAATAAATTTGTAGTTGTAATTGTCTTTGGAGGGTTTAGGTCATAATCTTCCACAGTGACCAGCTGGCTTGGAAGATGTGTTGGTTGTGTTACCATCGTTTCTTTTAATCGTTTGTCATTCTCAGGGAGGGGCTGGTGTGTTCGTTGCTATGCGTTCGTGGTATTATTTTGTATTTTTGTCTTAATATTATTGTGTTTGTTAATTAAGAAATTTAACATTCCTGGTTTTACAACACCTTCGGAAAAACTTGATGATCTATGTGCTATATGCTCTTTCTTTCTGCTCTCGGCTCTGCTTCTCGGTTCTACGTGGCCGTGTGTGTTTTTGCTTTCTGGTGATTTTGACAGATTTGGTTTTTTGTTGATGGTTTCATTTTTAGATGGATTTTTTAATAAGACAAGCCTGTCATATTTGATAATGGCTGTATTTCCTTTCTCTCTTTCCGCTTTTGCTTGCTCCTGTAGCTCTCGTCTTATTTGTAGAACTGCTTGTGGATAGTCCTCTTTTATATAGTAAGCTGTATCCTTTAGAGCTCCTTTATGTTTAAATGAAACTAATGTTTATGTATTTCACTGTCACTAAATATATATATAACGTATAATGGACACACAAATAATCATAGAATTCACCATTTAGTCTAAAATTGTCTAAATAAACAAATGTTATTTTTCACTGTTTTTACATTAATTAGTAGTGTTTTGTGCGTAAAGGTGCTGGTTCAAAGGGGGGGTTTTGCGATATAAGGAATGCGGACTCACCGGTGTTGATTATGCTGGTTTCACTTCACTTTACTCGCGGCGATATATATTATGCACTATATATGATTCAGTGTCTATGCGCTTTTTACAAAATATTTTAGAATAGTAATAATGAGTGACTACCAAATTCTTGCATATGAAGAGATCGTTTTTTTTTGTTGCGTCCGCGGTAAGGATCGTGGCGTAAGTGACAGATGATTGGTAGGAAAAGGAGGCGGAAGGGACGCTTGCGCGTTCGGAAACATGATTATATAAAATGCGCGTCAACAAGTAGTATTAGTAGTAAGTAGTAGTAATTAGTAGCCTATTCAGTACGTCAAACCGCACTTTTTTTTTATGTTTTTCAAATACGCGCTTAGCCACGATCTCACCTGATGGTAAGTGATGATGAAGCTGACGATGGATCGCGCTTACCTGCTAAATGCCTGTTCACTCTACTCTTGAACATTCCCAAGTTGTATGATGACGGGAAGACAGACGCCGGGAGTGAATTCCAGACCTTAGCCGTACGTATAATAAATGTGGAAGCAAATCGCTTCGTACGAATCTCAGGAATATCAACTACTACTATCATACTACTACATACAATATCATAACTACTTTTCGGTGCGTCGTCGTGCTCCTCTTCGTGTCGTCGTGTGGCCGCGCCGGCTGAAGAGAAGAAGAGAAGAGAGAAGTTTTAGGGCTTCCCCCTAGGCACTGTAGGTCCCCAGTGAGGGAAGGCCTCCACGGACATAAGAGGTGGAGGCGGAGGTCGGGCGGCGACCACAGGCGCCCTAGGCACCTATCGCGCCTGGCGGGGGCGTTGTGTGCGCGGGGCGCGAGGACAGCCGTGATAGTTCGCGGGGTGACCCGCGTTACTACACAACACGCAGCTAGGAGGTTCCGGAGTGCCGGGTGTGCGCCCACACTCATTTATGGCGTGATCCTCTAAGCACTTAACGCACCTAGGGCGGAGATGGCAATTTCACGACGAGTGACCATAACTTTGACAATTATGGCACTGTGACGGGGTGTGGGTCTTGCGGGGAGGCTCCATGGTGATGCCGGTGAGCTTGCATACTGAGCTCAGATTGAAAATGGCTTTGCCCTCCTCGCAGCGATCCAGGATCTAGTACGCGAGTGGTACATCCGGTGTGCCTCGCGCACTGGGAGTCTGTCCTCCTTAAGGGAGGCAATAATGTCTTCAGGAGAGATCTCGGTCGGGACGCGACGGAGTACTACACGGAGGAGACGTTCCTCCTCGACGGTAAAAGTAAAATATGCTAACTTCTGTTCCCGAAGGAATTTTGTTAGCGCTCGGTGGTCTGAGGTGCTACCTGTTTACATCAATTTTACAAAGCCGATTGAGCCTGGACATCGATGAGTTCCAACCAGTAGAACAAGCGGGGTTCCGTTCAGGATTTTCAACAACGGACCACATACAAGTAATGCAACAAATAACAGAGAAATATAAAGAATTAAATAGGCCACTTTATATTGCTTTCATCGATTATACCAAAGCATTCGACACAATTTCTCACGAGGCAATCTGGGAAGCTCTGAATAAATGTCACATACACGAAAATTACATTACAGTATTGAAAAACATTTATAAGGACAGCGTTAGTCAAGTCAAACTAGAAGTTCGAGGTCCAGACATACCGATCTGCAGAGGAGTGAGACAAACAAGGACATCCCCTCTCGCCCAAGCTGTTTATATCAGTATTACAACGAATTTTTGAAAATCTTGACTGGCAGTCGGAAGGGATAAGAATCAACCAAGATCGACTTACTCACCTCAGATTTGCGAATGATATTGTCCTTTTCGCTGAATCAAGTAAAGGGCTAGAAAAAATGATTAACAGCTTAAATAAAGAAAGTGAAAAAGTAGGCCTCAAAATGTACGAAAACCAAACGAAAGTAATGACAAACAGCTACACAAATGTTATAAACCTAAACGGAAAACCGATTGAATATGTGAACAGCTACATATACCTAGGGAAACGAATATTATTTGAAGGTAACAATGAGGAACAAGAGATTGAGCGACGTATTAACAAGAGCTGGAAAAAGTTCTGGTCTTTGAAAGAAATTCTAAAAGGGGATATTTCTCTCTACCTAAAAAAACTGTCCTAGATACTTGTGTTTTTCCTACTCTTACATACGGATGCCAAACTTGGACATATAACACCAAAATTAAAACTAAATTAATAATGCCAGAAAGCAATGGAAAGGAGCATATTAAAAATAAGAAGAATCCAAAAAGTGAAAAGCGTACAGATAAGACAAAAAACAAAAGTTATAGATGCCTTACAATATGCTCTAAAACAAAAGTGGAGGTGGGCAGGACATATAGCGAGATACGCGGACAAAAGATGGACATTAAAGACTACTATATGGGAAGGACCAAGAGGAAAAAGGAGAAGAGGGCGTCCCAGAAAAAGATGGATAGAGGACATACAAGCGATAGCAGGAAAAGAATGGTTAAGAAAAGCTAAGAACAAAGAGGTCTGGAAAAAATTGGAGGAGGCCTTTACCCGAGAAGGGATTCCGATCGATGGTATGGACATCAATAACAGTGTTCAAGAACTTTTATAAAATTATATAATTTACAATATTTTTGCTATTATATAAACGTAATTTATCTTAAAAGGCATGTATAGATCGGAAATAAATGGGCTTTATTATTATTATATATGTCTTAACATACATACGATTATATTAATTAACTCTTTCAGGTTTCATTGTAAATGCTGTGCTTAGCTGTATTGATGGCAGTCATTTCATTGTGTTTAGACCTGCTAAAGAAGATGAACATCTTTATCACTATTGTAAACACTACCAGTTTATTAAATGGATAAATGGTAAATATAGTGTTAGCTTAAGGAAATTATATGTATTAGAATGCCATAAATAACCTACAAATATTTTTTTAACATATGATTGGGTTGATGGAAACCATATTATAGGTTATATGACTCACTGATATGGGATACAATATGGTCAACTATATAACCATATAATTATTGCACCAACATGGAAAAACGGAGTGGCTTTTGGTAATATATATATAGTCCGACATCCGTGTACCTAGACAAATTGCCAGTGCATTTGCATTTGCAATAAACAAATAAACCGGGAAAACATTTATTTTTCACCATATACTTTGTAATTGAAATAAGAAAATT
Source organism: Antheraea pernyi (assembly GCA_015888305.1). NCBI lineage: Eukaryota > Metazoa > Arthropoda > Insecta > Lepidoptera > Saturniidae > Antheraea > Antheraea pernyi. Next base: position 724,331 of record MU158942.1, read on the forward strand.
TAATTCCATAATTTTTTATATGAATATTTAATTCTTTTTAATTCCATAATATACATGAAAAAAAAAATTATTTTGTATTGTATGTAGGTAAATATTCTATAATTGTATTTTATTTATATAGCAAATCAATGTATTATTTCACAGTAATAATTTTGTTTAATTTAGGACATTGACTTCCTACTACAACCTTTGTTGAAGATTCTAATTGTACATACAACTACTGGCACAACAGAAGCTAATTATGGAGAAAAGTATACAAGGGCTGAAATATTTATGAAAAATACACTAAAAACTAAAGAAATGTTTGAAACTAGCAGTTTATCATTGTGAACTGTAAAATATAGCAGAATGAATTCAGGCTGGTTGTGTCGTACATAAATTGCTGGTTATATTTGGCATTATAATATCATAGGAAGAAGAATGTGACCCTAATCATGAAATTATTTCTACTCCTACGGAGACAGTAAATACCTCCCAATATTTAATTGGCAGAAGATTGTTAAGGGATTTATTATTATGCAGAGTAGAACAATAATAAAATGTCATCATTAAAAAAAAGTATTATATAATTTCATTATAAATAAAATAAAACTAGTTTTTACTGATAATTTATATAATATATGTTGATTCTAATAAATCTAAAGAAACTGAGTTTTTGCTTGCACCATTTATTTCTTAATTTCATGCTGTTACAACCTCATTTCAATAAAAGAATAAAATTTTACGCCAAATGTAATAAACCCAAACACTTACTGTTTCATATAATTTCGTGTAATGTCATTGATTAGTTTACATTTTTGTGTAACAAAATTACCGATTTTGTATACATAAATGTAGCACATTTTGTCTAAAAAGTATAGTTTATAGATAATAATAAAGAAATGTAACATTCACGAATCTAACAAGTAAATAAACAAATCTGCGTTTGCATACGTAACCCGCCTAAATCGATGCGTAGCTAGTTTTGTTGAAGAGTATATTGTTTATGTTGTTTTATATTTATGTTGTTGATTTACTTTTCAATTTGGTCGGGGTATCATATGATGTTTAACATTGCCAACATAAGAAAAGTAAACTAATAATTTTATACGGTGAGACAACGTCAACCGAATCGCCAACACAAAATGAACTCACACTCGCATGTACTCGGGTCTCGGTACATTTCTCGTAACCTCGGTGATCACATAGTTAAAGTTATTCGATATATTTTTGCAAACTCACACTAAGCACACAGTTTGTCACTAACGAAACGTGACTCTTGGTCAATTAATGCCCTAACAACCTGATAAGTGCTGACCTTTGACTGAGCTCTGACAAGAGCTGTGGGTAATAAAATTGTTTTATTTGTTTTTTCCTTTGAAAAACACGTTCTGATCTATATCTTGGGTTTGTTCGATGGGAATTTTTAATTAAAGCATTTTCGATTGCAGGCTTATTTACCTCGACTGGCGTATTTGGTTCCTCGGACAATGTCAGAGACTTCATTTTATTATTCATCTATGACGAAAAGTTACCACTTTGAGTATGTAGCAGATAGTGATGATGACATTTACAAATTCTGGATTTTACATGATCTCTACAGGCCTTCGCCGAATGATTGTTACCTAAACAATTGAAATAAATACCCTTTTGGAAAACGAAACTACGACGAATGCTGATATCGACTGTGGCAAATTGTGTACAGTAATTTAATTTATGTGGCTCGCTACAAAATAGACATTGAATATTAGTAACATGTAAGCTGCTTAGTTTGGTTGCACGTGTATAGCCTTGACTCTTGGATCCCGAATTTGTTTTATTATCTAACAATTCCAAGCTCCTCGACAACTCCGATCTTCAAGTTCCTCGTAGCTGCACCCTCTGGTTCCTTATAGCACCGCCGCCCGGTGCCTCGTAGCGCCACCTTGTGATAGATGTCAACAGCAAACTTTCCGGCTCGAAGGACCATGAATAAATTATTAACTTGCCCAGAGGTGGGTAGAATAAAATTAGACAGAATTATTTTTATTACCTGATGAAAATCACAAAAATTAAACATCGCACCGAGGTCATGTTTTTAATGCGAGTCTTGACTCCGTAATACACAAAAATGACCGCACAGTATAGCGCCATCTCTTGGTGAATATTATAAACATATACGTTAAATTGGTTAACATTATTATGATTTTTTAGTTTAAAGAAAATGATGTCTAAATTTAATAAAATAAGCAATTTATAAGATTTATATATTACGTTAAACTGCGTAAGGTGGAACAACAGTATAATGACAGATTAAATACACTCTCAGATGTCAATAGTGTCAAATAGTAGTAGTTATGATTTACTTGAGAATGTCTAAAATTGTTTAATTTATTTACATCTTACAAATTAATTACATCAACGAAATCCATAATTTGCTACGAAACTTCTTTTGCCGGCAAATAGAGACACAGTAGAATAAGAACTGTCAACTTAGACAAGTGTTAGAGCAGTGGACGCCAATATCTCGAGAGAATATTATTTCGCTATTTTTTTTTTGCCAATAACACAAGTGAGATTATTTCTCATGATGATGCTTTATCAAAACTGAATTATTTTATAAACTGCACAAGTAAAAATATTAAAACGTATACTATATTTAGTGAGTAACCGAAATATGCGCAATAAAGGGCTGTAAAAGAACTAACTCGCAGTTCTCTACTGAGATATATAATATATATTGCATCGTTCATCAACTATAGCTACCCATATGATTATCTGGCGAGGGGTTAAAACTGTCAAGCTATTGAAGAAACATCTAATAGTTGCCCAAGTAACATGTTAAAATTCAAGTTTGATATTATAAGGTAAGTACAATTAAAGTTCACGGATGTTTGGCAAGGGTTGACCACGATATCAAATATCTGTCTGTAAATGTCGCGATTTATATTAAAAAAAATTTTTATTAAAAACTTTCACTATATTAAATTTTGGTGGATATTTTATAGACCTTTGTTACATGCCAAACCCACGGCGACACTTATTACATATTGAATTCAATCACTACATATTATAAAAGAAAGTCCTCTGCCACGTCTGTTTGTCTCTCTGCTCAAGTTCCAAAGGATATTACCGATTTGCCGGATTGCGAATTTAAGTGCCATGTCAAGCGGGTTTTGGTGTCAAAAGGCAAAATAGAGTGGATCAATATGTGAACGACGGTGATGTCTGGAATTGACTCATCTCTGTGCATCCATGAAAAACGTTTGTGACATCTACCTAATATATTCTAAATATTATATATATTTGTTAAAAAGATGAACCAGATCGAGTTTCTTGCCGGTTCTTCTCGATGACTGGGTTGTTTTCCGAACCGGTGGTAGTTTTGACGTTCATAAGTGCTTTCTTAGGGTCTACATTGAATAAAGTGTTTTTGATTTGATGTTCGCGATAAACTCAAAAACTACTGAATGAATTTTCATGCGATTTTCACCAGTAGATAAAGTGATTTATGAGGAAGGTTTAAGTATATAATTTTTCAAGGTTTTTTTTTATCATCAGGGGGAATAACGTCCGCCGGGTCCGCTAGTAAAGTACAAAGACATTCAAATTTAAAACTTGTTGCCATCGTTGAGATACCTATAAGAATCGGTCCTACAGTTTTCTGTGAATTAACTCATTTAAAGCGCCATCTGTTCGGGACTGAAGAAACCTACAATTAATAACAATAATCAACATTGACAATTATTTAATTTTTAATAAAAAAATATTGAGGCCATTATACAAAATATAAATTATCCTATCTCTCCAACCAACGTTTTATGAAGATCGGTTGATAAACATAATTACCCTGGTTTTTTATATATTTAAGATAAAGTTACATTAAAACCCGAACAATAATGTTAAGCAATAAACATCAGTCGATTATCAACATAGTTTATAATTTGTTTTTCAATAACTATACAGACAAAAATAAATATTCTATTGTTTTGATAAGAGACGTAAAATCCATGTTATTTTGTACAAAAACTCTTAGATTGTCCTTATTTGTATTATATAAGAGTTGGCGAATTATTTCTGCATTAGTACTGATCGCAATCGCAGTCCAGAGAACACGTGATTTCGTAGCGCAGTATTTCTCGCGATTAGTGTATGTCAACAAACAAAATATGAAAGGATATTGTAATATAAACTTATATTTATTATTTCTAATATTATGTGTGACGTACAGCTCGTGTCAAGAAGGGAAGGAAGAAGGTAAGTTTTATAGAGTTTTTTTTTGGTAACCAATCTTCCATATTATTACTTTCGTTATTATATCAAGTGTCTTGCGATCATTGTAATGTTCTAATACGGTGGTAACCTCCGTTGTTAGAACTTTCCAGGGAGATTTTGTGGCATCTCAGAACGCATGCTCCGTAGTGCTATTTCCGATCCACTACACTTTTGCACAATAACCGAACTATATTACGTAAAATACCACTAATATTATAAAATATAGAGTGAAATAACACAAGATTATGGATAAAATACAAAGGCCACTACACGAGACAAAGATCCTGCCAAAAACTACATTTTGAATTTTGTTGTTTAATTAACCCCTTGGCTGATTTTTTAAGATACAATTGCCAAAATGGCTGATCCTGTTTGTAAATATTTAAAACCATTTTTTTATATAATAATTTTACATTATATAATTGGTTGTTCAAGTTCTGAAATATTGTTATAAACGCGGTATTTTTTTAAAATTTTCCTGCGAGCAATTAACACGCTATTGCATTATGCATAATTTACATTTATCTGTGTGGAGCTTAAGCCCTTATGGGTTCGCAGAATATAAGGGTTAATTTTCATTTTCCTGTGCGTTCTTTTTTTTTTAAATATTATATTTAATTACATTCTTGATGTTATAAATAATATAAGAGTTATTCATATGCAATCACGTATGTGCTTTCAGTCTAGTAATTTTTATCCTTATTTTATTTTCAAGTTACTGTTTTATTTTCATTAGTTATGAATATATATACCGTGACTGTATAAAGAGTGACAACCTTCAATCGTGTGATAGTTCATGGTTACATTTAACATATAACATGGTAATATCAAAACGTATACTAATAAACAACAAAGAGAACCTTAGTTAAAGTTTCTTCTAAGACTCTCAAAAGTATGGGTACAAATTCAAATGAACCTAGTTTAAATGACAAAATCTGCGAGCGGCGACCCGGAGTTAATAAGCTTCGATAATACAACAGACAATAAACCCTTTTGTTTGTTCAAACTTCGAAAAATTATTCTTAGTTGGTTGGCTTCACTTTCACTACACCCGACGGGCATTGACACTGTGCTTTAACATAGACGGGTAGACGGTTGACTATTCTAGACTAGACTTATTGCTAACGAGTAACCAGTCACCCAGTATGGTTATAAAATGAATGTTGTCTGTCGTTGTGTACGCATCATACAACAACTACTGTATATATTTAGATAATTGTTTTGTTACTTTTATTTCTTTGCTAAAATGTACTTTGCCCGCAATATCTCTTTGTAAATAAAGTTATCAGTTTATATCCCCTCTTCTGCGCATACGGATCACACCGCTTAAATTAATTGCTTAAAAATGTGATTTCTATTTTTTTTAAATATGGCGTACCCATTTTCTAAATTTTAAATAGTCATGGTCTTGTAGGTAAATATAAGTTATATAAGCTGCAAGTTTAGACAGTAGCAATATTTATGGAGGATACTCTGTACTCGATTCTCGTGTTAAATCAATTAAAAAGAAAGGTACTTAATATTTGACCGAATTATCTAGAAAAATACAAAAAATATACGCTTCTATGTTACTTCTGTCTTCTAGGCGTCTATGTTAAAGCACAGTGTCAATGACCGTCGGGTGAAGTGAAAGTGAACTTGGGAATGGCATCAACAAAATAAATGGATTTATTGTCCGTTTTATTATCGAAAGTTATTAACTCCAGGTCGCCCCTTACAGTTTTCGACACCGGTCATTGCACCTAGGTTTATTACGTTTGTGTTTATACTTTTGAAAGTCTGCTGCACCTGGTATAAGGTTTACAAAGAAATAGTTTCATAATTGTACGAAAACTGCATCTTGGTTAAAAATAGATTTCATTTTTTTTTTATAATCTTATGAGGCTGTATAGCTCTAAATTTTTTTTCTAGAAGCGATTGGTAGGCCCTATAAAATATTAAAAATTGAGACAAATCGGTTCAATCAATCGTACGATGTTTTTTCCGTTTTTATCATATTTTGTTTCTTCTCGAAAACCAATTAACTTTCGGGATCTTAATATCTTGTTAGTACGTACATTACATGCACAATAAGGGCTATTTAAATATCTTTCTGGGGCCGATTCACTATGCATAGGCGCCAATGGCCTTTGGGATGCGGGATCGCGGGATGCAATTGGTATAATTTGTAATCTGCCTTTGACTGCGTCTCTTCTCTCGACTTTCTGGTCTTCTATTTAAATTATCGCTGCCACAGAGTGTATAGGGGGTAACGCACTGGATGGAATAAACAGAATAGTAAACGGATTATCTTTTCCAGGCGAGTCTTGTATGGACGGCACGAGAAACGGAACTTGTATGGCTCTGAGCAAATGCAGGACCAGAACCCCTAAGCGGCATATTCGGGATTACCCTGTAAGTCTTTCTCCTCTTCCTCTTTCTCAAAGAAGGCATAACCACCTCCTTTCTAGCCCACGACGTATTGAAACTTTGAGAAACCCACAGTTCTTTGTTTTCCATATACAATTAATACAAAATCATTGCTTAGGTTCAGGTTTCTTCACGATCTTTTCTTTCACCGTTAGCCGACTGTAATGTTTTATGAGATTTTTGAAAATTTGGGTGAAATAAAAAAATGAAAACAAATGTTAACAAATTCGTGTTTTATATTAATCATGTACTTCTGTCTGTACGTGCATCTTTTCTTTAATTTTGCAACCGATTTCTATTATAGTAATCACGAATGTAGTAAAATAATATAAAGACGTCTGTTCTTCTGTATTTAACTCAGGAATGTTTAAATTGACTTTAACTTTAAATACCTAGCTATTTTTTAAAAATCATGATTTTTAATTACATAATTTGTTATTGTTAAAGTTTCTTAAGTTTTTTAATAAATACAGTATCCCGTTAAAACTTATACCGCCAACAGTCTATTGACCAGCGCAGGTCTACATTCGTTTCTATGGAACTTAAATCCTTATAGATTTGAAGAGTCTAGGGGCTAATAATATTCTGCTTGCGGGAACTATATGTTGGCGCCTTTATAATTTTAGAAATCATCGAAGAAAATTACATTGTTTCTATTTATAACCAATTTTAATAGCATATGCCCGCGACTTCGCCCGCGTGGAATAGTTACTTTGGATTAACATTAACACGCAGCGGAAGCCCTCAAGAGGAAAAAATACCCCGATTTTACAACATTCTTCATTGGTGCTCCGCCTCTATAGGTCTTAGCGTGATGATATATATAACCTTCCCCGATAAATAAGCTATATAACACTGAAAGAATATCAAATCGGATCAGTAGTTCCTGAGATTACCCCCTATAACGTCACAGAAAACCGACGTGAAGTAACAACGCTTGGATTACTGCGTTTCGTTCGGTCAGTGAGAGCACCGGAGGCCCACCTCTCTTCCCCTTCCTCCTCTCCCCTTCCGCTTCCCTTCCGCCCCCTCCAACACAGCCTGGCAACGCACTTGCGACTCCCCTGGTGTTGCGAGTGTCTATGGACGGTGGTGATCACTTAACATCAGGTGACCCACATGTCAGTTTGACTCCTATAACATAAAAAAACAGCGTCACAATTATTAGTAGTAATATAGATTTTAATACCATATCATATAGAGAAAGTATATTGGTATGTTTGTTAGGCGTTTACGCAAAACGTATTTTGTTGTGAGTTTTTAGAAATATAAATATATATCAGAATAATATATAGACTATAATTTATCTTGGTATTGTTTAATTCGGACACGATATAATAATATTTATGAAGTAAGCTGGAAATAATCTAATCATCTAAGGCTATCTCGGCGTGAGCTTTGTAAACGGTTGGAGTTACACGAAGATAATGCATTGTGCCAACATTTATGAACACAATCGCGTTTTATACCAAAGGTTAGGACCTTTGATACACTAAAGTTAAAGACGATACGCAGTGGTTTGTCTCTATAGCGGAGGTCGGACATAGTGCTCTAATATAGTAGTGTCGTAATTTCACAAAAAGGCAAAAGCTATTCGAATTCTTTAATAATGAAAAACTAATAAGTCACTATAAAGCGAAAATAACTGAATTGTTAAATTAACGAAACTAAATAAAATATATTGATATTCGCGCTATCTAATAATATATTTAAAGTCAATGCCAACTTAAATTCATATCATCTACATACAAAGTTTTGTTCCACTCTCTTGTCCCGCGAAGTATATCTGTATAATATACATATATTATTACCTGGAACAAATTTGAAATGTAGGTTAGCATCGACTTCAAATATATTATTAGGTAGCGCGAATATCAATACTTTTTATTTAATTTGGTTAATTTAATAATTCAGTTATTTTTCGGTTTTTTGTGGCTTTTTTAGTTTTTCACATCGAAGGCGGTTTATTTTTTTTGTAAATAAAAATTATTTCTGCAATTTTATTGTCCATAAATATGTCTTTCTAATGGGTATAATAAATCGATTCCAATTTCATGAAAATATGTAGAGGCGAAGTCGGTGAATATCAAATAAACGATATTTCATCCCCTTAGGGGTTGAATATTTTCTTCAAATTATTATACTAAACTACTTCTGAATATAACCAATTCAAATAAAAAAAGAATCATTAGAATCGGTTCACAATTGACGGAGATATCAATTAACATACATTTAAAAAAAATACATACAGCCGAACGTAGTAACCTCCTCCTTTTTCGAAGTCGGTTGAAAATCAATATAAACATATCAATGCACTTTTTAGATAGGACTTATAGTTTAAAAGCAAATTGAATAAAACTGTTTTCAATGTTGCATACATTTGAAAAGTAGTCCTCTGCCACGGCTGTCTGTCTGTCTGTTCGCGATAAACTCAAAAACTACTGAAAGGATTTTCATCCGACTTTCACCAGTAGATAGAGTGATTCACGAGAAAGGTTTAGCTGTATAATTTATCTACGTTTTTTTGTAATATCAGAGTGGGACAACGTCCGCCAAATTCGCTAATAAACTAACATATAAGTCTAATGTAGAAAGACGTCCGATTGTTGCTTTTTAATAGAGTAATCAAATAGCGTCGAAAGCTTTATGAAATGATGACTTAAAGATTTTTAATTAATTTTCAATTCTTTTTCTTTTATTTACGATATTTCAAAAAGTGCAAAAACTCTGTTACTCAGGGAACTTGTGGTATATAATGGTTAGATACTAGTGTAAAATTTTCAGACTGAAAACCATCGGCAATCACGAGATATTCTTAGTTTTAGGTTGCTACCCGTATATTGTAAACGGTTGTATTCAATTTACTCTTAAACTAGAAGCCCAATTTAAAATAAAGGCGTTTAAAATTTTGTAAAATTACAATTGTAATATTTTTAGTGGCCTACGTCCGACCTCCAGTAGTGAGACGAACCACCGTGCGATGTGTTCTCCAGGAAAATTAAATAATGTCCCTCAGACATAAACTCCCTTTTGTTATATGACGCATTCATCTTATTAGGTTATTACCTTGTTATTTATTATTAGGTTATTACCTATTACCTTTTTTTTACCATGGGGAAATCTCTACGGATTCCCACCCTAGCCGGGCAGCTGAGAGGGGGGTATGTCCGACTTGCATGGACCGATAGGCCGGGGAGCAGGAGCTGCCGAACTGGCACTACGTCTACTCCCAAGCAGGTGTCGGCCCCTCACCAGGGGCCTCATCGCGGTCGAGGGGTCAGAATCGTAGACTCCTCAGGGGAGGGAGAGAGTTGCCCTCCCCGTTGATCGTGGGAGGCGCATCTGCACAATGCGCCTCGACCACACGGGCCTGTGCAGAAGTTCTGCCAGAGCGACGGACGTGCCCGAATCCGCCGCCCACAGGCCTTTTTTACGGTGGCCTCAGGTCATCGTTGACTCTGCGCCGCCGTGATCGACGACCGCGGGAGGGGAGCTGGCTGGACTGCTCCCTTTTCTTCTCCGCCGCCTCCTTTGTGAGCATAACCGCCTCGCAATATGAGACGATGTTCCCAGGCGGGACACTCGACTAATGTGTGCTGCGCAGTATCTTCCGCGCAGCCACAGTGATGGCACCCTGGCAACAGTTATTACCTATAACCTACCTAGCATAAGCTCCCTCGAGGAAAAAAATACCCGATTTTGAAACATTCTTCATTGGCGCTTCGCTCTTATTGGATTAGCGTGACGATATATACTCTATAACTTTCCTCGATAAATAAGCTACATAACACTGGAAGATTTTTCAAATCGGGCCAGTAGTTCCTGGGTTACTCCCTACAACGTCGCAAACTCACAAACTTTACCTTCTTCTTTTTCTTCTTACCCTACACTATGCTATGATATGGTTTCCCTTTACCGCGCACTCCAACTCAGTTGCAAGGATACGAACCTATGGTCATCAACCCTCTGTCCCAACATGCTATAAACTAAGCTTACTAAAATAACATCGCTTCAATAGTGTAATAGTAAGGGTTAGGTTGTATTTCGTAGCGCGAGGTATCGGAGCCCGAGGGTGGAAAGAATAAATTGCGATGAAAGCCGCGGATCACTGCTAGTGAACATAGTTTAATCTTATTAACTAATGCCTATTTCCAACATTTGGTTACAGATCTGTTCGACTGGGAGGCGAGGGCTAATTATATGTTGCGCGCATGAAGAGACTCGCGTGCATGTAGTGACCCGTGCTCCTGTTGTGTCTTCAGAGTAAGTATGAACCGAGACGTATATACCCGTACGATTTTGGTATGTGGTAGAGCCACGTTGAAGCTATTACTGGTTTCAGCATCAGGTCAGTGGTCATGTCAGGTCATGGTCAGTGAGAGCGCCGGAGCTTCAGAGTAAGTATGAACCGAGACGTATATACCCGTACGATTTTGGTATGTGGTAGAGCCACGTTGAAGCTATTACTGGTTTCAGCATCAGGTCAGTGGTCATGTCAGGTCATGGTCAGTGAGAGCGCCACACAGGCTGGCGACGCGCTTGCGACTCCCCTGGTGTTGCTAGTCTCTATGGACGGTGGTGATCACTTAACATCAGGTGATCCACCTGTTCGTTTGCCTCCTTTTAACATTAAATTAATGATGATGATGATTGATCCGACCGGTTTCGGCCATGGCGACCACTTTGACCCCTAAACTTACAAATGGCGCTGATGCGCTCGAAGATGGCTTATGTAGCCTATCTTCGCGGCGAAACTTCGTGCACACTGAGGGCACGTGAGTACGCCGTTCTCATAATTATATGTTATGGCAGCAGGAGGGCGAGCCTTTAACTGGTCGCGTTTGGTATCAAGGTCAGCTTTACGCTGAGCCTCGAACTCGCGTACTTGGCTGTTCACCATTCTGCGCCATTCTGGCCGTTGTGCTGCCAAACGTTCCCAACAAGAGGGCTCTATATTGCATCTCTTCATGTGCCGCTTTTGGACATCCTTGTACCGAAGGAGGGGACCACCATGATTCCGCTTGCCCTCCTCCAGTTCAGAGTAGAAGATGCGCTTCGCCACTCTTTCCTCCGCCATACGCGATATATGACCACACCACCGAAGCTGTCGACGAATTAAATAGGCTTCAATGCCACCAACATTGGCTCGTCGCAAAACTTCAGTATTTCGCACTTTATCGGACCATCTGATCTTCATGATAGTACGAAGGCATTTAAGGTGGAAGCGATCCAGAGTGCGAATATGACGGCGGTATACACACCACGTCTCAGAGGAGTATAGGAGGTTTGGCAGCACGACTGCCATGTAAACCGATATTTTAGTGGCCAACTTAAGGTCATGCGAGCAAAAGACCTTGGAACATAGCTTACCAAATGCCGCAGCTGCGGCACCCAGCCTGCTATTGATCTCAGCATCAAGGTCACACTTAGATGTTACAGTGTTCCCCAGATAGCGAAATTTATCAACCTGCTTCAGAACATCCTCACCAAGTTTTATGTTCAGTGTCTCGTGACCGTGTATGTCCAGGGACATCACCTGCGTCTTATTGACACTGATCTTCAGGCCAAACTTACGGCAGGCTTGGTGGAATTCGGACATCAGCTGTTGCAGGCCGTCTAGGGATTCTGCTAGGAAGCACAAGTCATCAGCATACATGATCTCAGTGATCAGAGCGTGTGAGACTTTAGTGCGAGCCTTAAGTCTAGCCAAGTTGAAAAGGCTGCCGTCTGTGCGGAAGCGGATGCGGACTCCTTGAGAAACTGTTTGTATGACTTCTCTAACTACCACCGCAAAGTATAAGGCAAACAGAGTAGGCGCTATAACGCACCCTTGCTTCACCCCACAGGTAACGGGGAAGACGTCTGTCTGTTCACCGTCTACGCCAACGCAGCATTGCATGTTGTCATGCAGGAGTCTGAGAAGTCTCACAAACTTTTCCGTGCACCCGAGCTTACCTAGCACCAACCATAGAGCTTCCCGAGGCACGCTGTCGAAAGCCTTTTCCAGGTCAACAAAGCAAAGGTAAAGCTGACGACCCTGTTCTCTGCTCTTTTCTTGCAGTTGACGCACAGAAAATATAGCTTCGCATGTTCCTCGGTCTGGTCGGAAGCCAAACTGGGTTTCTGGCAGAATCTTTTCAGACAAGTTCTTTAGGCGGTTTAAGAGAACTCTAGCAAAGACCTTTCCGGGGACTGTAAGGAGAGAAATACCGCGATGAGAGTTGCAGTCAGATCGTTCACCTTTGTTCTTATAGAGAGTGCTTATGCGCGATACTTTAAAGGTATCAGGGACGCGCTCCTCCTCCCACATGCGAACGAATAGTTCCCACACCAACGTGTGCAACTCCTCTCCACCGTACTTTATCAGCTCTCCCGGTATGAAGTCAATGCCAACCGCCCGTTTGTTTTGTTGCTGTCTGATGGCAGTAACAACCTCGTCACGCGACAGAGGCTCGTCCAGCTCAAAAGCAAAAGGGAGCTGAGGCATTAAACCGATGCTTTGTAGATCAGCTGATCGATCCACATTTAGCAGAGTATTGAAGTGCTCCGCCCAGCGCTTTAGTACATCCTCCTTGCTCGTCAACAGGCGACTACCGTCTAGAGACCTTAAAGGCACCCTTGCGTGGTAGGATGTACCAATCAGCTTACGTACCTCACCGTAGAACTCTCCCAGCTGGTTTGTGTCAGTGAGCCATTGCATGTACCTAGCTTTGTCCTGCCACCACTTGTCTTTCATGTTTCGAGACAGCTTGCGCAATTCGAGGTCACTAGCTTTAATAACCGCAACGCTTCCACTTCGTCGTTTGTGTTGTCGCAGGAGATCTCGGTGTTTGTCGAATGCTGCCCGTAGGACTTCATCATTTTTATCAAACCAGTCTTCGTTGCGATGTAATTTTGAACCCAGTTCAGTTGAAGCGGTATCCATGATGTGAGATGACAAAGTTTCCCAGGCAGCAACAACATCACCTACCTCATTAACTGGCAACAGCTTTTTAGACAGGGCTTCAGCGTAGTTCACCCTAACCGTAAGATCTTTTAGCTTATCCACGTTCAAAGACGCAAGCTTTTTTATAGGAGATCTACGTGGGTGATAGAGGCGGATTCGCAGCTTAGTGACAATAAGTCGGTGATCAGACCAACAGTGCGCACCACGCATGACGCGAGTGACTTGCACTTGGCTGATATCTTTTTGCCTCACGATTGCATAGTCAATCAAATGCCAATGCTTGGATCTTGGGTGCATCCATGTTGTCTTGTACTTGGCGGCAAGTCTAAACATAGTGTTCGTAATTGCCAGTCCGTATTGAGCACAAAGACTGAGCAGCAACTGACCATTGCTGTTCATGTTGCCAACTCCATGTCTACCCAGAACTCCAGGCCAAGCCTCATAGTCCCGACCAACCCTGGCATTGAAATCGCCCAGCAATAAAACCTGCTCTTTGGCGTTTATGCTATGGAGGCAATGAGTCACTTCCTCATAGAACTTATCCTTGATGTCATCAGACTTGTCAAGCGTTGGAGCATAGACACTGATGACATTAAGGTAGTTGTCTTTGTCCAGGTGAAGGCGCAGTGTGGTAACACGGTCTGAGATATGTACAGGGTACTCCTCTAAACGCTTTGTTAAGTGATTTTTGATGGCAAATCCCACACCTGATCGTCGAGATTCGGAGGTAGCGGTACCTTTCCAGAAGAAAGTGTAACCGCCACCTACTTCCACCAGCTCTCCTTCATCGGGAAGGTGTGTTTCGCTGAGAGCAGCCACATCCACGTTATAGCGATGAAGTTCCCGAGCTACTATGGCGGTTTTACGATCAGGGCAGGCGTTGCCATCTCGATCAAGAAGCGTTCTCACGTTCCACGCACCGAATGTCATAATAGGTGTTCTTTTGAAATTATGTTTGCGACGTCGACCACGATTTGAATGATGCGATGATAGCCGCGGTTACTACCATCTACCAAGTTGGGACGAGCATTTTTTAGGGCACCTTTTCTAGCCCCCTCCCCGGCTGAGCGGGGAAAGCAGTGCCTCCCTAAACAGGGCTGCTTTGTCATCCCGAGTGCTGCCGAACCCGCGCTGTCGCCCCAAATGTGCAGCGCTGAAACGACCACGGCGTGTACTCACACCCCCGGGACCGCCTGTATGCAGGTATCAGACAAAGTCTAGCTTGCATCAGGCTAGACCTCTCTACCTTTACCCATCGCCACAGGACTTTTGCGTACTCGGAGTCCAGTATTAGAAGCGGTCATATGCGCAGGATATATTAAGGTGCACAAATGTACGCGCAAGACACAGGTGCACATACTCGTCCTTATTCTTCTGGACCCAGTGGAACGGAGACCGTTACGACCGGAGAAGGACTCAGACGGATGGTACAGTATCACAGTGAGAAAGTACAAGGAGTCAGTACTACTCACACTCCCTTAATCGCCTTTTACGATACCCACGGGAAGATATAGGGGTGGTGCTATTCTACTCTACCGGCACCACACGGCAATATATATTAAATTAATATATATATATAGTTTGCAAATATTGTGTTCTTTCACAATTGTTTCTAAATAAGAATGTGTCGTCGAGGTATAAAAATGATGGAAAAAATGTATGCTGCATTCGCAGTTCGCAAGTTCGCCAGATAACAGATATTACCGCTGCTAGGTTGTTCTACTTCGTTTACAAGCATAACTTAATGTCTTATAGTAGTTTGCTAAGAAGGACATCAGCTGATGTAGATGACAAATTATTTTACAAAAAGAGAAAGTTCACGCAATCTTTTATACGTATAACATATCAAAAGACTGTAAATCTAAAATGCCTGCACCTTTGCGATTTTCGTGAAAAAAATTGTTGCAGGTGTCCTGAAATAAGTAATAGAATACATTTCAATTATTTTTAATGTCTGTCTGTCTGTTGTATGATCACGCATCACTGCTAAAATACTGGATTCACAATAAAACCTCTCTAAGAAAATTATAAAGCATCGGGTGTAACTTAGTCTTTGTTTTATTGAAATCGGTCTACTCTATCAAAAGTTATTGTAATTTGAATGAAGGCTTGAGTTAATTACGAGATAAGAGCAGTAATCTATACTTAATATTATAAAGCTGGAGGGTTTGTTTGTGGTTGAACGCATTATTCTCAATAACTACTGGTCCGATTTAAAAATTCTTTTAGTCTTAAATAAGTCACAATCTAGTTCATACTATGAGACCTCGGAAATCATTAAAAGTTAAGTTTCTGGAATTCAAAATCTTACTCCTACCCTCCTGATACATTATTCTTAACGTAAAGTATAACATTTTCATGGATAATATATTTGTCATTAACAGTTACAGATAAATCATATTTTCATCTCAAATACGTCCCATGACATCTCTGGTAAGAGATTTTACACTAATTTCTATATCGGAGTTCTTAACCTTAACTCTGATTGAGTAATGGGGCCGATGTTACTCGCACCCACAAGAAGGGTAAAAGCTAAAGAGCATACCGGCGCACTGTTCTAAATAAATTGAACCTCGCAGCTATAAATAAAGTAATCAATCAATCGATGATTATAAAGGATAGATACTCTATTTAGCCATACGATTAAATAAAACTTAGATTTAACCATTGCAATAATCACGGTCCTGTAGACTATTCAGCGTCGAATGGCGCTCTAAACGTTCATACTAATTGTTTACGTACAGTTATGAATTTAACATTGTTTGCTTCGTTTCAGGAAACCGATTACCGATCCCATTACAGGGCAAGCTCTTATGAAAATCGGACAGAAAGCGTGGGACAGTTAGTATACGATATGTTACAAACGTTCAACACAGATATATACTTATTATTGTTATAGCAATTAATAGTTTAACGAATTATACGAGTACCATCGCAATGAATAACAAATCATTGAAAACAACATTATTCTGCTGTTGATTATCACTACGGGTTCTAAACGAATGGTCGTCATCAATTCGCTCGTACCCGAGATACTAGAGCTACATATATCCCGTCCAGATGGTGCGGCGCGTTTCCTACCTCTCGCGTAAAACGCGTGCAATAAGCGAGACTCTCGACTCGTACCTCGAGATACTCAGGCCCCATTGCTGCGTCCAGTACTACGCGCGAGTCTGTGGCGAGTCGACATAGTCGTCAGTCCTCTATCCGTACGACGTATGCGATGTTTCCTAGGGTAGAAACGCGATATCTGGACGCAATATAATTTGAAGCACGCGAGTCGTCTCGCACGTAAATCGCTTCATCTGGACAGGCTCTTAGGAGTGGCAGGGAGCCTTGTCCTAGGAACGCCGTACCACTATGTTATAGTTTCATCCCGATGTTACCCGTCACTGAAAGCTCGCAACTCAATCGCAAGGAATCTAACGTATATTGATCAACGCGGTATCCAAATAAACATAGCAACGTTTGAACATGTACATTTTATGTAACAATCAATAGCTGTGAAAGAGAGAACAATTCACTTTACTTGCCCTCAATTATCATGCTACAAATTATATTATGATAAAGCTTATCGTTCAATGTCAGAATAACTATCAACAATTTTTAAATAATCAACATTTAATAACAAACTGAGATATGTTTATGTCGTTACTGTATTGTAGGTAATCAAAATGGAGTCAGCGTCAAAACAAATGTAATTTTATTCGGAAATACATGTAAACTCACTAAAATTAAACAGATACACTGCGGTTGCACTTACATCTTATACTAAGTGCTTAGACAAGTACTTAAGGCACTCAGCTGTATGACAAAGAGGTTAATTGCGCTCAGCTGCTTTACCGACTTGGACTGTTGCCTTGCATGCAATATCTAGGTCTTTTATTTTTATTTTAGGTGATTTTCCCCACGTACATTGTCAGAGACTTTATTTATAGTTTTTAGAATGTCCATTTCTTTCACCTTCTTTTCTGCAAATTTCGTCAGTTTCACCTCATACTCTTTTTTTTGCGATGTGCGTTCTATCTTGCATAGAGTTCAGAATCGGTTCTCTGGTTTTTTCATTCGCCATAAATTCGTGTTACGGGAGTTGGATTCCTAGCTGGAGTTGGAGGTCACACCTGGAAGAGTCAAAGTGAGGGCAATGAAGGAGAAGGTGGATTATCGTCTCCTCGGTATCCGGGTTGCACGCACACGCGGGACTGCCTTTGTTTTTGAAGTGGTGGAGGTATGCCGCAAAGTCCCTATGACCTGTAAGAACTTGCATATGGGTTGGTGACAGCAGTGTCTTCTTCATTACCCGGTGGGCATTGCCCACCTTCGGGAAGAAGACACGCATCGACGCCCCGTGGCTAAGGCCTCATAGAGCTCCTGCCACTGCTCGACAGTTTGTTCTCTTATAATGCGTTTAGCGTACGACTCCGGATACCGTTCGTAGTCTGGAGCGGTCCACTTGTAAGCGGCCCGTTTGGCAAGGTCTGCTCGCTTGTTGCTTAAGGTCCCCTATATGACCCCGCACCCAGTGCAGGTGGACTGAGCCCCCTGATGCACGTATTCTTCCCAAAGTTACACCAACTAACATAACTTGTAGTATTTTAGTTTCTTTTGTTGCTTATCTGCGTTGTTTATTGTATATTAGTTTGATGTTTTTGTTATTATTGTTTTGTATTTTATTACTTGTAATATCTTTGTTAAACAACCAACTACACGTCCGTACATTGCTATTGCTATTGGACATTTTAAATTTACTAGCTTTCTTTCTTCTTTCTAGTCCCGTTACTGCGCTACCAAAAACATTTTATTTATCACTTATCAAAATTATCATGTTCTTCCAGAATGCTTGGATTATTTAAGAGATGTAAATTACCCCTGTAAAGGGACAAACCATATGAATCATGTCTCCGCTGGACTTGAGAATGTTTGGGAAAGAAGGTGGGGGAAATCGAAGCAGCCAAATAAAACAATTGCCGGAGGACAAAATGCCAGAAGAACCCAATACCCTCACATGGTGAGTTAAACAAAATAACATATTAAAAATAGCTTTTGAGGTTACTTAACAAAATCGCTATAGGTTTTTTGAATCACAAGTTACATGACACTTTATCTTTAAATCAAAATTACTTTACTTGGCCCTAAGAAGGCGCTTATGAACGTCGAAACTACCGTCGGTTCAGACTAAAAACTCACTCTTCGGAAAAACTAACAAGATACTCGATCGGATTTATCTTTTTAATATACATACAAAATACATTACAATCGTTTTTAGTGGATGCACAGCGATAGGTGTTCATTTCAGATATAATTATAGTTCGTCTATTGATCCACCCTACAATGCCTTTTGATAATAAAACCCACTTGATATGATGCTTTAACTTGCAGTCCTACAACTCGGTAATATACTTTGGGACTTCGTTATAAAACATTTAAAAAAAACTGTTACTGGTCTGAGTTTGACCAGTTTGTTACAGTTTCTAATATTTAGCTACATGTGATTACATGGTACGTAATAGCATGGAAATGGCGTCTACTTTTATATAATTAGAATGTAGCGTAATTTTTATCACTGTTATATCACGGGTGATAAATCACGAACCGTTATTTATATTGCACGTGACAATTAACATTAACTCTGATCCATGACAGGATGTGTTGGTATAAGTCAATATAATACTTTGTCAACACTGGTTTCTTCTAAAGATTATATACTCTATGATAATAATAAAATCTATGGTTGTGATTGTCAAAAGACTGGTTGTGAGTGAAGTTTCTTTTATTATAATATAAAACTGCAAGTCAATTTAAAACTTGGTTTTACTTAATAATCATACAGGATATAATGTCAACAAGTAGATCACTAGTGAAATAATTTAAGTCGCAAAGTTATTTTAGGGACATAAAACAAATCGACCAAATCAAAACTTGTCAATATTGAGAATAAAACAGATATTCTCTTCTAGCGTGTGGCATTTGTTATTATTTCCTCGTTCTCAAGCGTGGCTTTAGCATCGCACGATTGTATTCTACAAATTGTGATGTAGATTAAATATGAATAACGTTCGTATGATATGTAACATGTAAATCCGTTATATTTAACAGGCATGATAGCTGTTATATTATAACTAATAATATGTACCACACATACTACCGTCAGTTGTTTAATGTGTTCTAAATACACGACCCGGAAATACTTAAAAATAATTGAGTCGCTTAACTTCAAACACGGATAAATACAATTCCGAGAATTTTTAAGATTTTGATAAAAAAGCAAAGTTAAAAAAAATCTTTGAAAAGATCTTATCAGTTACGTATAAATCCTTATAATTTTTAAAAAATAAATCGTCAAAATCATAATATTTTATCAAATTCAGATAGATCAATGATACAGTATTTTTCAAATGTCGTTAAGTCCCGATCGGTGAATTGCGTTTGTTCAACATGGCCGTCAGTCGACGTAAAGACGTAAAGTCACACGTCCAACTTTTTATTGTTTCTTTTTATTATTTAGACAGTTCTCATGGATAATTTCACTAGAATTGTGTCACTGAGTAAAGTTCACAAGCGGCCTAATATAAAAGAAAGGGGAATGTGCAAAAATTCGGTAATTTTGACATACCCTTTACCTATGCGTAGTTTGAAATCCTGAGTTGAGTTGAGAGTAGAGTTGTAACCATTATCGATTATTATTATTTTGTTGTTCTACTGTTACAGAATAATTTAGATGTAATAAGCATGTAAGGATGTAATAACATTACATATTACATCAATTGCCGGGACAGATATGTGTTGGTATATGGGATCAATTAGTGTACTTTTTAAAATGTAAATGTGGAGTTGGTCGTCCAGATTATGTTTTGTAATTTTAATTATTTCTTTTATATGCGCGTTATATAATCTTACCTATATAATAAACGAAAGTTTGGATGTTTGTCTACAACTCGATAACGACTGTACCATTTTACTACTTTTTTATCCCGGAAGAATATTAGGTTTCGGTGGGAATAATGAACTAACATTCATAACAGCTCTCGCGCCACGTTCAGCTTCTTGCATTCTTCTTATGCTGTTTTTTGAAGTTATACTTCTTTTGGCACGTTATGGAAAAATGATGAGAGTAAATTTTTACGATGCGCGCACACCGTCACGAAAAACCGACACCCTGAAATCAGCTATAGTCAACATTTTGCTTCTTTGTATTTTTTTGTATTAAAACTTTCAATGTATTAAATACCTTTTTTCTATTGTTAGTGTCGTTTTTTCTACGAACGTAGAATAATGGGAAAGATAAAAAAAACTAAAAGATTTTTATCTTGTTACGCCAAAGCAGTAAAACTTCTAACGCGTGTACATAAGTAAACACACACTTTTTTTTTTAATCTAGAATTTCATTTAATTTCAAGTATTGCTACAACAATCAATAAACGCAGGCAATAGTTTGAAAATTTCGATTGGAGTTCCAAGTTCATGAATCAAAACTAATTAATTGATGATCGCAAATTGTTGGAAACGGACCAAGACTGGACATCGTTAGTGTAGTTAAATTATTGATGACTCCGAAATCTAAATGAAAATTTTGAGTTTTGTTTAAAATAATTAAATTACCTAATCTCTTGCTTTAATAAAACTAGATTTCTATAATTCTTTTGAATTCTTTTTTAGTTTTATTCATTTAGCTATCACAAATTTGACTGTCGATAGTATACCGTGATTTCACCAATAGCACATCCCTAGTGTTAATAGTATTTTTTAATAAGATTATTATTACCTTTTTTTAATGTCTCTTAAGAAAGTAGAATGGATTTATCCGAGTTTGAAGTTAAGCGACTCAATTTTAGAATACCATGTTACCATGGCAACAGATACCATATTAATAGTTACAACAGCAACGATAACGCGTGTCGAGTAATGCATAATATGTACAACAATACATTTTAATTTCAATCTGCGTATTAGAGTACGGAATGCATAATAAATACAATCATTCAGATGACACACGCATGTTAAAAACTGACCACAATATGTATTTAAGTTACTGAATCATTTTGAATAGAGCCATGGGTGCCGCCATATTGGCCTTGGCTGCTTTTTTTCTCGAACTGTCTACGCTATTGAGCTAGCAAGGTGTTAACAGCTTCACCGGACTACGCCTTGGCTGCTCTGTCGAGCGCCTTTCACTTTATCCGTACTCCGCGGCCACGCGCCGGCTGTAATGCGACATGGAATAGATGGACGAAAAATTTTTAGCGGATGGTTTATAGTTTCACTTTAAAGAAAAAATCTTGCCGTACTATAATAGGCTTCACTTAAATAATTAACTCTGCAGGCACTCCTCGGCTATGGTGAGGAGAAGGATTCTATCCTTTGGAAATGCGGGGGCTCTCTTATCAGCGACTGGTTCATTTTAACTGCTGGACATTGCATAGCTACTCCTGCGAGGTAAGTTAAGATTATTCTCGAAACAAGTACGTACTAATGAACTAACATATCAGTGAGTAGTAAGGTTCGATATTATAAATAAAATATCTGACTCTGTTTGTGTAGAGTAGTAACCGAAGTTACGAATCCTCAGTTTATTTCACAATCAGGCGTATTTAAATGATGTGAAAACAGAACACGTGCAAAAATAATACAGATAAATATACAATGGGGTGTAAGGGGTGTCGAATAACATCATAAGACTTGAGACACACAAGGCAACGTCACCTGCACGTGGTGCACCCTGCTGATTAACGAACAAGGCAATGGCAAAAGCGGTAGTAGGGTTTTACAGCCTGACTGGGTCGCAACCACCATGTATATGGCGAAAAAGCCCGTCATGGCGATTCGCTTCTGCGGGTCGCGTTTCGGGATCAGCCTGTGCATATCCAGCTTTCTGCAAGCCGGCATGACAGCGGCGACTGGCGATGGATAGTAATGTCTCTCGTTGATCGCCATTGTTTTTGGATTGTACTGTGCTTACCATCAGGTATAGTACAGTCATTTTGTGGTGCTACAATAAAAAAAAAAACAAGCATAAAAATACAAACAATATTAGAGTAATAAATTCAGCTACAAGGAGAGGACAATGAAAAGGATAAATAAAATAAATGTGAAAGGAATAACGAACGGCGATGGCCAGGCGTTTCCTTGTGTTGTGTAGTTTCCGCGTCGCACGTGTGCACTTAATCCTAATAATCCCGAGGCGTATGGTCCGTTTCTACAACGCTTAACCTTTTCGGAGTACCAGTTTTGGTTTATTGTAGGGCACACAGAAACATTATCTGTCAGCTGTGTGTCGCTACATAAGTTATCTTTTACATATCTTTATTGAATATCGATTTCCTATAATATTTATTGTTAAAACTTTTAAAAGTAATACTTCTTACTACATTCCAATTGTATAGTGCGCGTCAAACTTTTTAACCGCTCTGAAGTAGATGCGCAGAACACAAATTTAGGTATCAGAGGGACGCAGGTGAGGTAAAATGGGAGGAGGCTCGCCCGCGCACGTACCTCGCCCCTTGTCGCACCCACGTTAACACATGTGTCCTGTCATTTCCAGTTTCAGTACAGTCGCATTCAGAATAGTTTTGTTGCGGATAATTATATGATAACAAAAACCTGAAAAAAATCTATGTCTAAATGAAATAATAATTATAAATTTGAAACAAAAAACAGGCGGTTACATAAGGTGGTAAAACACTCAAACTTTAAAAAAATATAACTTTACGAAAATAACTCACTCAACCCATGATACAATTCTCAATTAATTTTACACGATACCATGAGTGTTTCTGAGTGATATTGCATTAAATGAAGTCTGTACATTATGAAGAATAGTTATATGCCCAGTAAAATTGAGAAGTAATGGATACACAATAGAATCAAATCATGAATCTAAAACAAAGATATTTTTAATACTACCAATAACTTTTGAAAAGAACTCATATTTGTTCAAAATCCATCATCAACTGTATGTACCAAATATAATTGTTACATCAGGTTGAACTGCATCATTGTAACCGCGGATATTTAAGCCATGGATTA
Source organism: Antheraea pernyi (assembly GCA_015888305.1). Lineage (NCBI taxonomy): Eukaryota > Metazoa > Arthropoda > Insecta > Lepidoptera > Saturniidae > Antheraea > Antheraea pernyi. The sequence goes on from MU158942.1 coordinate 747,942, forward strand.
ATTTCGTGAGCAAACAAATTTTGTTATTTTAAATTTACAAAGTATTTTTTGGCTCTTTTTATTAAATCATCATTTAAATTTAGTTGAACATAAAAATACTAAATATTAAAATTTTGACATTGACTTTGATATTGCTTTACTCTTACTACAACATGAAGCAAAATAGAAACAGCCCTGTCACCTAAAAAAATTGACATTCAATAACACCAAAGAGTAATAATAATTATTTCAGTGGTTATTATAAATGATGTATCAATTAATTCTTAATGTATATTATGCATTTAGATATTTATACTATTATACAATTAACCTACAATTTGACCAGTTGGTTTCAAAGGGCATGCAACGTCAGTCGTGTTAAAAATATTGAAAAAGGGAATTGGAACGTAAGAGTAAAATGATGGAGGACTTTGTCAAAATTTACCTATGTGTATATGTTGTGTAAAATTCAAGCAGTAGTGTGAGTAATGTATACTTTAATTAATTTAATATACTTGTAATGCATTTTATATAAAAAAGTATCTTTCTGCACTTCTCCTCCATATAAATTTTAACTATGCCAAATTTCACGTTCATCCGTTCGCGCATTTCTCTCAAAGGGGTACAAAGTTTTGGCTTCACGTATTAATATATATGATGATAACAGAACACCTCGCAAATTTTTTCTCGACTTAATTTCTCCAAAATTATTTATAATTTGTTCCGCGTTCGTTCTTAACGGTGGCGATTTTATGAAACGCTTATAATACTTCCAGGGGACCAGTAAAGCATATAGCCCTAGGTGTACTAAAGAGGACTGACCCACCATCTATGTGGCATCGGTATACGGTTCAAAGGATCATCGCACATCCCGACTATCACTCACCAATCAAGTATAACGATATAGCTCTACTACAAACCGCAAGAAGGTACGTTAAATTATCCCAATTTTATATCAATGGATAGCAAATAGGCAGACGGTCCATCTGATTTTAAATGGATATCTGTAACACCAGGGGCATCACTGTTGTTTTACCAACCTTGAAGAGTGTGTTTTAATTAAGTTTTTACCTTTGTGAAGTGCCCCAAGTCATAAACCTGCAGGAACCTATAACATGACCAGGTAACCTATTTCAGATCGCTAGTGCGTCCATAACTAAGCTTCTAATGTGTTCTTCTTGTCGCCATATTGTTGGCTTTTGACGTATGTGGATGACCAGTTAGCCAGCGGCGGTTATTGCAAGTTTTGTGAGGGCACCATATCAAAAAGTTCTTCAGAACACTATCCGTGTTAGTAGTGTATTGGTAGAGGCCTGCTGAAGCTATTATTGGTTTCAGGATGAATGGCTCGGCTGGCTCGGTGTAGTAACACCCTTATAGAAAATCTTATAGAAAACCGACGTGAAGTAACAGTGATTGGATTGTTGCGTTTCGTTAGGTCAGTGAGGGCGCCGGAGGCCCACCTCCCCTCTCCTCTCCGCCCTCCCTCCCTTTCCTTCAAACATAGACTGGCAACGCACTTTCGACTATCCTGGTGTTGTTAGTGTTTATGGATGGTGGTGATCGCTTAACATCAGGTGACCCACCTTTTCGTTTGCCTGCTATGACATAAAAAAAAATCAGTGAAGCACACATAACGACCCAATGTCTCTGGGAAATTTTAATAACTCTAAATTTGGTTGCCTAGCAACTGGTTGCTCAAACACTTCACCTCACGTCGGTTGTAATTCATTTAGTAGAGAAGAACATCGTGATAAAATCACAGTACAGTGATAAGGTATTTAGAAATTCCCTGCTGGCTACTTTCCACCCTCGAGTGGATAACTAAATATCAATATAAAGGGTTATGCTCTGGTACCTAGCTTAGAACTAGTTCTTCTATGTTTAGTGTGTCTTGTAATTTGACACCAATCAAAGTTGTAGCCAAGCACCAAGCGACAAAATATGTCATAAAACATTAGCCGTCTTATTACAAAGAAAGTTAAATACGCGTTGAACACTTATTTAAACAAAAAATTTAGCACTACAGAATCTCTTACTCTTTTTTAGAGATAAACATTGTCTAACGTTTGTCTAAGTTGACGGTTATTATTTTATTCTAATATATAATAAATACGTTTCATAGTAAATTACGGATTTCATGGGCTTAATTAATTTGGAAGATGTACATATATTGAACAATTTTAGACATTTACAAGTAAGTCATAACTGCTACTAAATTATTACTGCCATTGTAGAGTAGGTAATATTACAATTTTCTTGTGATCATTTCAATAAACTAACAAGATGGTGGCCGTCTTGTTAGAACTATCCTGGGAATCTTGTGGTAAGCCAGAATCCATTCTCCATTGTGTTATTTTCCATCCACTTCACATGTGCACAATATCCAAACTATATTACGTAAAACACCACCAATATTACACAATAAAGAGCCAAATAACACAAGATTATGAATAAAATATAAAAACCAAGCCAACCTCACCTGCACGTGGTGCACCCTGCTGAATAACGAACGAGGCAATGGCGAAAGCGGGGTCGTAGGATTTTACAACCTTTGGGTTGCAACCACCATGTATATGCCGAAAAAGCCCGTCATAGTGATTCGTTTCTGCGGGTCGCGTTTCGGGATCAGCTGGTGCATATGCTTTGCGGAAGCCGGCGTAACAGGGACGACCGGCGATGGATGGTGTGTCATTCGGTGGTCGCCATTGGTTTTGAATTGTACTGTGCTTACCATCAGGCACAGTGTAGTCATTTTGTCGAGCTACAATAAAAAAAAGTCAAATTGTTTGGAAAATATCTGTGTCTAATGGAACGTTTTTGAATTAAACAAGCGCTATTCAGCGTTGCTTGGATAAAAAACTTAAACCAAATGTTTAGGTAGAAACGCTTGAACATGCTACCCTCCCGATGAAATAACGGCAGTGAACGATCAGTGCCAGCCTGTCTCTCTAAACAGAGCGTGCTGACGCCCACGCCCGCGTAACCACTGGTCACGCCGCCGTGGTCTGGGGGTAAATTTCGCTCCCGCACACCAGACTAGGCCCCTCTCGGCGGCAGCTCAAACCTAGGTCCGTTCCCTCGGCGTGGAGCCCTTGAGTACGCTGCTTGCGTGATACAGTGACACAAAATCTTACATCACTGCGACAACATTACACATATCACCTCCACACACGTGCACGCATACACGCTTACTCATGCAAGTGGAAGGGTTTTATTTTTTTCCCTTATCAAACTGAAATAGTTTAGAATATTATCCGATACGAAATATATATAAGGGTTGTTGAGGTATGTATGCTTGGTACACATATATGTTTCAACAACTCATATATGTATGAATAGTTAGCTTAGTAAAATATATATATAATTTCGTCTCATGACATGTTAGCAAGCGTGATCGACCGATGATATTGCGCTTGCGTTAGACTAGCGACGCGTAGTATAGGGGACAGTGTATATCTAATACTGATATATTGGTATAAGATAATGCAGCCCATCATATGTTTGATGAATTAATGAACTGTATAAAAATGTATATAATTATTATTCATAGTGCCAATAGATGTGAAAGAAGGTAAATTTACCAATTATAACAGTTAAATAATTAACACTATAATGCATTTAAAAAATCAAAAGAGAACAGTTTAAATTCCATTGTTTTAAGTTTTCATTTCTGCGAGCAGCCCTTATGACTGCCTATTTTTTTTTTTGATTTCGTAATATGACCGAATGTTTAATGTATGTTTGTATGTCCAGATTTAATGACATTTGCACATGAGACACCTGCATTAACCCTCAATATTTAAGAAACTTGAGAAAAAAACTTTTTTTTTGCTGTTGAAATTTTATTCACACGAAGCATATTCTATTAAAACAAATAATACATTATAAATATTATCAAAATTACTGTTATTTATTGTATATATCCGGGGAGCCACTATTGACCTGCAATACCGACTATATCGGTGGTGTTACTATTGACCTCAAACGCTATTATTTGAAGTTATCGGCTGTTAATTATTTATCCCGATTCATTATTTATCAAGACGCCATTGGTTGGAGGTATCGGCTGTTTATGTATCTTGATGCCTTAAAAGGCGACCGTCGACTAGCACTCGGTGCGCGCGTGTACAATGCTAGACTTTGCCCCGTGTATCGTCACGAGGCGCAAACCGCCGAGCAGGCACCGTCACCCGCACAGATAATTCTGGGCACAAAACGACTGCCTATGCTCTGCCTTCTAAAACAGTCGAGAAATCAACAGCGGCGAGTTTAATGGCTCCTGCCAACGAACCTATACCTAGAAATGGTAAGAGGACACTCTCGAGTAAAATCACGAGTGACACCCAAGCGGAGACCTAGTAACCGTATCGCTCTGAATGGCAGCGGATATACCTGCAAAAATTAGACAAAGAATTGGTCGCAACTGAGTGCCCCAAGGAACGGCACACCCTCCTGAGAGTGAGTGTTGTCTACAACTCCGGAAAACCCCAGAAAAGAAGCCGAAAGAAGGAGAATTACCACGCTCCATAGCACCCCAATGACCTGAAAGTGGTAATGAGACACAGTACCCTCGACGCAGTATCCTCCCCCGCCTGTATAAGGGGCAGGTTGAGATGACCACTGAGGCTAGCACTCGGTCACGCTTACTGGCATGTCATAGTTTTCGCTTCAAAAATGAAAATGGACATCCACACTCGTCGCCCTAGGGTTGATATTTAGCTTTTCTACCTGAGAAGCAGTCGGCTTTATTTTTGGACATTTTGTCACATAACAACTGTATATTTTACACTATAACAAAATTTATAACTTAGATTCTGTCAAAATTCATTTGCAGGGTTATATTTGGGCCCGACGTTACCCCGGCGTGTCTATCTATACCGAGACCGCCCCAAAGTCATTCTACCATAATGAAGAACGGTTTCAGTGCGACCGGCTGGGGTTTTCTTGGCCGGAACAATATACTTGCTGAAACTCTTCAAGTGGTAAGTATAATTCTTTTCAATAAAGTCAAAACAATTATACAACAAATTGTCCTAACCGGTGGTAGTTGTGTGAGTCATAAACGCCTTCTCGGGGCACAAACTGGGGGCCTAGCTAAGTTACTTATCTACAATCGCTAACACCAGTAGAAAACGGAAAAATGTATGGAGATGACATATTTGAACGCTATATCACGTGATCAAAATAAACACCAGTAGAAAACGGAAAAATGTATGGAGCAGTTTATGTGTGTTTAAACGAACAAACAGACAGACAGACAGACATTTCTAAAAATGATTGAAATGTATTTTATTATTTACTAGCGGGTTAGGGGGCGTTGTCCTGCCCTGATAATTAAAAAAATATAGATTTGTTTATATTTGCTGCCATAGGGAGGGTAGGGTACCAAAAATGACTTAAGCTCTGCTTAAGTGATACGCGAATAGCCCCTTAATATCCCTAAGTGATTTTATTAAAATCTATTTTACAAATATAAGCATTATAGTTTGAAAATTGTAATTACCTTTGCTGTTGTTTCGTCGCACTTTTCTAATTGGACTCACAGTTTAAAATATCCTTGGATGTCACTTTTTAAGCGATGACATTCTAATCTATCAAACCATTTTGTTAAAAGTTGATAGTGCCACGTTGAAGCTATTACTGTAATCCGTTTCAGCATGAATGTGTCGGCTCACCCACGGTACTACCACCCGACACACAGAAACACCCACTTCAACTAACAGTGCACGCATTGTTGCGTTTCGTACGGTTAATAAGAGCGCCGGAGGACCACATCTGCTTCCCATTCTCCCTCCCTCCTCCTCCCCCCAAATACAGGCCGGCAACGCACTTACGACTCTCCTGGTGTTGCTAGTGTCTATGGACAATGGTGATCACTTAACATCAGGTGACCCGCGTGTTCCTTTGCCTTCTATGATAAAAAAAAAAACCAAAAGAGAGATTTTAAAATCAAATCGCCGTATATACATGAATAGGTGCACAGCAATGGAGCCTGAACCTGAGCGTTTTAGCTTGCTATATCCAACTTTACGATATATAGAAAGCGCCTTTACCTTTGTTGGATTCAAATTTGTGACAGAAGTCCTACGACACTAGCTAGCTCTTAGTAAGCCTCTTGTATCTGCTAATGAATTCTTTTTTTTTATAGGTTTACCTGGAAGAGTTTAATTACAGAGATTGTGCGAGAATATATAAACCTCATAGACACATGCCACAGGGGTACAATATCACAACGCAAGTCTGTTTTGGAGACAGAAAGCGGGCCAAAGATACTTGTCAAGTAAGGCAATTTTTTTAAACAGTGTTTAAGCTTAGTTATTGTCTAGCTGTGCCCGCAACTACACCCGCGTAGAACCTAATGTAAAGAACGGTGACTAATAAATACATCTGAATGTGTGAAGTCCATTTACTTACCACTTTTCTCAAGTAGTCAAGTCACGTCGTCATTAAAATTACAATAACTGTTTTTTATTGTAGCACGGCAAAGTTACTGCACTATGCCTGATGGTAAACACAGTACAGTCCAAAAACAATGGGGACCACCGAGTGACACACTATCCGTCGCCGGTCGCAGCTGTCATGCCGGCCTGCGAAAAGCTGGATATGCACAGGCTGATTCCGAAACGCGACCCGCAGAAGTGAATCACTATGACGGGCTTTTTCGCCATATACAAATAGTCAGGCATTTCTTTTTAAATATGTCCAACACCATTTTGCTTTGGAACCGAAAAAAAAACTAATCGTTTCAAACCGAAAAAAGTACCCTAATACGCACACTGTCACTTTTTCATACGTTAGTGTATGTCTGAAATGGATTTACTGACATTTAATGGTGGTAGAACCACGCTGAAGCTATTACTGGTTTCAGCATGAATGGGTCGGCTCGTGCGGGGTTGTATCAACCTCTCATAGAAAACTGACGTGAAGTAGCAATGCTTGCATTGTTGCGTTTCATTCGGTCAGTGTGAGCGCCGGAGACCCACTTCCCCGCCCAACACTGGCTGGCAACGCTCTTACGATTCCCCTGGTGTCGCAAGTGTCTATGGACGGTGGTGATCACTTAACATCAGGTGACACATCTGTTCGTTGGCCTACTATGACATAAAAAACTCGAAAGGCAACACTGTTGACTGTTGGAACCAAATGTTTTTTCGTGGAAATTGTTTTTAGTCATCTATACCAATATTATAAAGAGGTAAAGTTTGTGACGTTGTAGGGAGTAATCTCAGGAATTACAGTTCCGATTTGAAAAATTCTTTGAGTGTTATATAGCTCATTTATCGGGAAGGTTACAGGCTATATATAATAATTACTTTAAGACCAATAAGAGAGGCGCACCAATGAAGAATGTTTTAAAATCGGGGTTTTTTTCCACTTGAGAGCCCCGCTGCGTGTTAGCGTTAGCCCAAAGTGACTATTCCATGCAAACGAAATCGCGGGCAGAGGCTAGTCTTACTATAAATTGACAATAAATGTCGTTGCACCAGATCAGCTTGTATACTTTTTAACCATAGTGTAAAAAACCTAGGAGCAGTTCTCATTGATATAAACCTGTGCCCTCAACTTATACTTATTCTGCTATAACTTAACTCTTTGTTACAATAAATATTAAGAGCCGTAAATAACAAATTGTATATATGGATAAGGATATGATACGAATGACACTGGCAAATGCATCTGTGACGTAAAAAAAAACATTGTGTGGCTGTATGGAACCACTTTGCAAGTGAAACTTTTTTCAGATCATACCAATGATATATAACTACGTATATATACGTCATAAACGCTTCGACAGTGCCGTGTTAGTACTTGCCTAATTAGCTATTTTTGACAACTGCCCCGTCAATCCGTATTCAAGCAACATGTGCCCATTTCTTTTTCACCACCGATATTGAGAATGTGTCTTACTTCCAAATTTTATCTAAGTCAGTGTGGCGTTACAATATTACTTTACGTATGTGTGCGTTATCGTGCCATTTGTTTTGTCAAAATATCATGTAGGTAGTATCATTTAGTTATAATATCATGGGATCGTAGGAATTTGAAATCGATTTAGGGTATTAATATTGCGTTTTTAACCTTAACTTAATAATTGGAAAATAGAAATATAATAGGAATATAGGATAATATATAGGATAATAGGAAATCGATAGTGAAAAAGATATCCAATACGGAATATATAATAAACACGATCATTCAAATGATGGGAGCATGTTAAGAACTGAGTACAATATTTATTTAAATCATTGAATCATTTTGAATTGAGCCATGGGCGTCGCTATATTGGCATTGTCTGCTCTGCCTAGCGCCGTTCATTTTACCCCATACCGATGGAAAAAAGTTTCAGTTTTAAAAAGTAAAACCTTCGCTCTTCTAATAATCTTATTCTTTGCTGTCCTGTCCATACTTCCGGTCTTGTACATTCCTCTTTCTTTATCCAATCTATTCTCCTATGGAATGCGCTTCCTTATGAAATCAGGATGTCATCTAACCGCTTCAGTTTTAAAGTCAGGGTACGTCGGCTTTACCAGTCTCAGTTAGCAGAATTATCTGGTTAATGCTGTTTTTAATACTTGATGTTGAATTATTATACTTTTATTTATGTATGATGTTATTATATGTATGTATTGTATATATGTAGTATATCGGTGTTGATATGTTATTTATATATTGTTATATTAAATAGGTTAATCATAATTTCATAAAAACTTCTCCTTTTAAACCTACCAACATTTATCTCTGCATCACCTAATGGTTGACTGGTAGAGAATGCCTTCGGCATTAAGTCCGCCATTGCATATTTAAGGCATAATGTATAAATAAATAAATAAATAATAAATAAAATAAAATTGTGATTTATTCTCGCTAGGGAGATAGCGGCGGACCTATGCAAACACCTGGCCAGACTTCCGACTGTCAGTACTCCATCTTCGCTGTTACTTCCTATGGCAGTTCGTGTCCCACCGAAGCCGGAATATACACGAGAGTGTCTGCCTTCCTGCCGTGGATTGAAAGTATTGTCTGGCCCTAAATTGTATTTTATCTATTAAAAAATTTGAAACAAAATACTTATTGTTTTATTCTTTACTAGTTGACCCCTGCAACTTCGTCTGCACCAAAACGGTTATCACCGGTTTCAATTGTATTTTTAAACCTAAAACCCGGTTGCAGCCACACCTACCGTTTCCAATTTTAAATCCAAACTATTAAGGGGTTCACTCAAACATGTACCCAGATGGTATGTGAGAAATGTTTTAAAATAAGCCTAGAACCCGTTCGTAGCGTCATCTACGGGGTTCAATTAAGACAAAAACTAACCTACATATATTGGCGGTAACGTAAAAAAATAACTTGAGGGGTCTATGGACCCCAGTTGGAACCAAATTACTTTCCCTTTTTTGTAGAAGTTTACTATACAGTCAGTATAGTTTACATTATCAAATATCAAGTTGATAGAGTTCAATTGTAAATTAAACGATAAAAATATTTATAAAATAAATAATAATAAATTAAACACTGAATGATCTGGGCTAGTCAAGTTAATACATCAAAAGGTAATCCTTGAGTTGGTTTGCTATTGAAATGA